>BOPN01007014.1:0-2500 GCA_017312705.2 Penaeus japonicus
ATATATATATATATATATATATATATATATATATATGTATATATATGTGTGTGTATGGATATATGTGTATATATATACATATATGAACATATATATATATATAGATTTATAGACATATATACAGTATATATATATAGATATATAGATATATATGAATATATGTATATACATATATATACATATATGTACATATATGTACATATATGTATTTATATACATATACATATATACATATCTCTATATACAAATGTAATATATATACATACATATATATACATATATGAATATATTTATATATATATGTATGTATATATATTACATTTGTATATAGAGATATGTATATATACATACATACACACACACACACACACACACACACACACACACACACACACACACACACACACACACACATATATATATATATATATATATATAGAGAGAGAGAGAGAGAGAGAGAGAGAGAGAGAGAGAGAGAGAGAGAGAGAGAGAGAGAGAGAGAGAGAGAGAGAGAAAGAGAAAGAGAGAGAGAGAGAGAGAGAGAGAAAGAGAGAGAGAGAGAGATGGATATATAGATATGTGTGTGTGTGTGTGTTTTAGAAAAAATACTTAATGTAACTTATGTCCCTTTTTGAATTTTTCGTTTTAGATTATAGTAATTTTTGATTTTATCTTCCAGGGCGAGATCAGTCTTTTCTGATTAAGCAATAATTGAGTGAAGGAAAAAGAATAGATGTTGCAGACTTTTATTTTCAGCGTCGCCCCTGCTGCCAGACGGAGGTGTAACTTTTATATATTTTGCCTCGTAACTGTCTCCTAAACGTCCTCGACTGCCCGACTTTCACACAACACCACGAGTCTTTTTTTCTCTTCTCCGTGTCCTTTTCTGTTAGTCTTTAAAGATTGCATCGAGAAAAGTAGTCAAGAATGTTGCAATCGCTTTTGGGTGCTCACTGAAAATTCGGAGGATTTACTTTTTTGCGGATGCATTTTTATCCAAGTGACTAATGCTAACTACTTATTAGTTTTATGATATTGAATGTTTGATTCGTTTCAGTTTATGAAAACTATTTTTTTTCCATGGTTATTAGAATCAGAGATGTATCGGATGTGTGAAATCAGAGATCACACATGCGGCTATTAGATTCTAAAAAAATAGCGAATGTGGATGTTTTCAGGATATTATAAAACACGAGTTATTGCCAAATGTCACCTATTCACTGACTACAGGCAATGCGTGGTGACATCCGCGTGTATGGAATCTCTGTATGATCTCTCCTCTCCTCCCCTTCCCGGCCCTCTTCTCTCCTTTCCTAATATTTTTCCCCTTCATTGACTCCCTCTTCTCCCTTCTTCTTTTCCTCTCCCTTCTTCTCCTCTCCTTTCTCCTCAACCTCTCTCTTCCGTCCTTCCTTCCTTCCTTCCTTCCTTCCTTCCTTCTCGCCCCCTTCTCCCCTCTTCCTTTCCCTCAATCTTTCTCTCTTTTCCCTCCTTCCTTTCATCTCGTTCCCTTCTCCCTTCTTCCTTCTCCTCTTCCTTTCCCTGAATTATTCTCTCCTTTCCTTTCTTTCTTCTCGTTCCCTTCTCCTCAACCCGTTTCTCCTCTCCTTTCTCCTCAGCCCTTCTCTCCTCTCCTTTCTCCTCAATCCTTCTCTCCTCTCCTTTCTCCTCAACCCTTCTCTCCTCTCCTTTCTCCTCAACCCTTCTCTCCTCTCCTTTCTCCTCAACCCTTCTCTCCTCTCCTTTCTCCTCAACCCTTCTCTCCTCTCCTTTCTCCTCAACCTTTCTCTCCTCTCCTTTCCCTCTCTTCCTCTTCTCTCCTCTCCTTTCTCCTCAACCCTTCTCTCCTCTCCTTTCTCCTCAACCCTTCTCTCCTCTCCTTTCTCCTCAACCTTTCTCTCCTCTCCTTTCTTTCCCTCTCTTCCCCTTCTCTCCTCTCCCTTCCTTCAAATTCTCGATACATTTAGTAACTATAACGGATAATGAGACGTGATAGCGATGGTTTTATTTTAGGAAGACCTTACAGACCACCAAAAGCACCAGGTAATGCTCCCAGGCCGCGTTCTTCGGGCTGGCTCGCACTCAAACATTGTGCATCCACCCTTCCTCTTGGTGTGGGGGGCGGGTGCGGGTGCGGATGAGGTTGTATTCAATGAGTGCGGTTGCCTGTGCAAAGTTTTACTTATCATAAGAGCGGATGCGGATGAGGATAACTATGAGAAAAAGTATGCCAATACATCTCTAATTAGGATGATGGTCCGAGGTCTAGTTTGAACTGCAAGATATACGGTTGATAAAAATCCCCATCAATGATCTTGCTAAGATTAATTTAAGATAAGGTTCTTTGTACCTCCTCGATTTGCGATTAGATGTATTTCACAAACTCATTAATTCCTGTATTTATTTGATCTTCACAATTTGTCTTGATCGATGTTTATATTATAATAAGTGATATCGTCTTTACTGAAGTCGGCGGTTATCCTCTTGATGAAGCGATGCA
>BOPN01007014.1:12500-27500 GCA_017312705.2 Penaeus japonicus
AGAGGAGGGAGGAGGAAAGATTTTTGTATGAGGGAGATGAAGAGGAGGGAGGAGGAAAGGCATCATTATGAGGGAGATGGAGAGGAGGGAGAAGGAAAGGTTTTTGTATGAGGGAGATGGAGAGGAGGGAGGAGGAAAGATTTATGTATGAGGGAGATGAAGAGGAGGGAGGAGGAAAGGCATCATTATGAGGGAGATGGAGAGGAGGGAGAAGGAAAGGTTTTTGTATGAGGGAGATGGAGAGGAGGGAGGAGGAAAGGCATCATTATGAGGGAGATGGAGAGGAGGGAGGAGGAAAGGCATCATTAAGGAGGAGATGGAGAGGGAGGGAGGAGGAAAGGCATCATTAAGGGAGGAGATGGAGAGGAGGGAGGAGGAAAGTTTTTTGTGTTGAGGGAGATGGAGAGGAGGGAGGAGGAAAGGCATCATTATGAGGGAGATGGAGAGGAGGGAGGAGGAAAGGCATCATTATGAGGGAGATGGAGAGGAGGGAGGAGGAAAGGCATCATTATGAGGGAGATGGAGAGGAGGGAGGGCGGAAAGGTTTTTGTGAAGGAGGGAGATGGAGAGGAGGGAGGAGGAAAGGTATTGTATAAGGGAGATGGAGAGGAGGGAGGAGGAAAGACATCGTCACAGAGGGAGATGGAGAGGAGGGAGGAGGAAAGGCATCATTATGAGGGAGATGGAGAGGAGGGAGGAGGAAAGGCATCATTATGAGGGAGATGGAGAGGAGGGAGGAGGAAAGTTTTTTGTATGAGGGAGATGGAGAGGAGGGAGGAGGAAAGGCATCATTATGAGGGAGATGGAGAGGAGGGAGGAGGAAAGGTATCATTATGAGGGAGATGGAGAGGAGGGAGGAGGAAAGGCATCATTATGAGGGAGATGGAGAGGAGGGAGGAGGAAAGGCATCATTATGAGGGAGATGGAGAGGAGGGAGGAGGAAAGGTATTGTATAAGGGAGATGGAGAAGAGGGAGGAGGAAAGACATCGTCATGAGGGAGATGTGGAGAGGAGGAGGGAGGGAGGGAAAGGTATTGTATGAGGGAGATGGAGAGGAGGGAGGAGGAAAGGCATCATTATGAGGGAGATGGAGAGGAGGGAGGAGGAAACGCATCATTAAGGGGGAGGGAGATGGAGAGGAGGGAGAAGGAAAGGTTTTTGTATGAGGGAGATGAAGAGGAGGGAGGAGGAAAGGCATCATTATGAGGGAGATGGAGAGGGGGGAGGAGGAAAGGTATCATTATGAGGGAGATGGAGAGGAGGGAGGAGGAAAGGTATTGTATGAGGGAGATGAAGAGGAGGGAGGAGGAAAGGCATCATTATGAGGGAGATGGAGAGGAGGGAGGAGGAAAGGCATCATTATGAGGGAGATGGAGAGGAGGGAGGAGGAAAGGCATCATTATGAGGGAGATGGAGAGGAGGGAGGGAGTGAAAGTTTTTTGTATGAGGAGGGAGATGGAGAGGAGGAGGAGGAAAGGTAATTAATATGAGGGAGATGGAGAGGAGGGAGGAGGAAAGGCATCATTATGAGGGAGATGGAGAGGAGGGAGGAGGAAAGGCATCATTATGAGGGAGATGGAGAGGAGGGAGGAGGAAAGGTATTGTATAAGGGAGATGGAGAGGAGGGAGGGAGGAAAGACATTTCCGTCAGTGAGGGAGATGGAGAGGAGGGAGGAGGAAAGGCATCATTATGAGGGAGATGGAGAGGAGGGAGGAGGAAAGGCATCATTATGAGGGAGATGGAGAGGAGGGAGGAGGAAAGGCATCATTATGAGGGAGATGGAGAGGAGGGAGGAGGAAAGGTATTGTATAAGGGAGATGGAGAGGAGGGAGGAGGAAAGACATCGTCATGAGGGAGATGGAGAGGAGGGAGGAGGAAAGGTATCATTATGAGGGAGATGGAGAGGAGGGAGGAGGAAAGGTATTGTATGAGGGAGATGGAGAAGAGGGAGGAGGAAAGGTATTGTATGAGGGAGATGGAGAGGAGGGAGGAGGAAAGGCATCATTATGAGGGAGATGGAGAGGAGGGAGGAGGAAAGGCATCATTATGAGGGAGATGGAGAGGAGGGAGGAGGAAAGGTATTGTATGAGGGAGATGGAGAGGAGGGAGGAGGAAAGGCATCATTATGAGGGAGATGGAGAGGAGGGAGGAGGAAAGGTATTGTATGAGGGAGATGGAGAGGAGGGAGGAGGAAAGACATCGTCATGAGGGAGATGGAGAGGAGGGAGGAGGAAAGGTATTGTATGAGGGAGATGGAGAGGAGGGAGGAGGAAAGGCATCGTCATGAGGGAGATGGAGAGGAGGGAGGAGGAAAGGTATTGTATGAGGGAGATGGAGAGGAGGGAGGAGGAAAGGCATCATTATGAGGGAGATGGAGAGGAGGGAGGAGGAAAGGCATCATTATGAGGGAGATGGAGAGGAGGGAGGAGGAAAGGCATCATTATGAGGGAGATGGAGAGGAGGGAGGAGGAAAGGCATCATTATGAGGGAGATGGAGAGGAGGGAGGAGGAAAGGCATCATTATGAGGGAGATGGAGAGGAGGGAGGAGGAAAGTTTTTTGTATGAGGGAGATGGAGAGGAGGGAGGAGGAAAGTTTTTTGTATGAGGGAGATGGAGAGGAGGGAGGAGGAAAGGCATCATTATGAGGGAGATGGAGAGGAGGGAGGAGGAAAGGTTTTTGTATGAGGGAGATGGAGAGGAGGGAGGAGGAAAGGCATCATTATGAGGGAGATGGAGAGGAGGGAGGAGGAAAGGCATCATTATGAGGGAGATGGAGAGGAGGGAGGAGGAAAGGTATTGTATGAGGGAGATGGAGAGGAGGGAGGAGGAAAGACATCGTCATGAGGGAGATGGAGAGGAGGGAGGAGGAAAGGTATTGTATGAGGGAGATGGAGAGGAGGGAGGAGGAAAGGCATCATTATGAGGGAGATGGAGAGAGGAGGAGGAAAGGCATCATTATGAGGGAGATGGAGAGGAGGGAGGAGGAAAGGCATCATTATGAGGGAGATGGAGAGGAGGGAGGAGGAAAGGCATCATTATGAGGGAGATGGAGAGGAGGGAGGAGGAAAGGCATCATTATGAGGGAGATGGAAGGAGAGGGAGGAGGAAAGTTTTGTATGAGGGAGATGGAGAGGAGGGAGGAGGAAAGGTATCATTATGAGGGAGATGGAGAGGAGGGAGGAGGAAAGGTATTGTATGAGGGAGATGGAGAGGAGGGAGGAGGAAAGGCATCATTATGAGGGAGATGGAGAGGAGGGAGGAGGAAAGGCATCATTATGAGGGAGATGGAGAGGAGGGAGAGGAAAGGCATCATTAAGGAGGGAGATGGAGAGGAGGGAGAGGAAAAGGCATCATTGTGAGGGAGATGGAGAGGAGGGAGGAGGAAAGGCATCATTATGAGGGAGATGGAGAGGAGGGAGGGAGGGGAAAGGCATCATTATGAGGGAGATGGAGAGGAGGGAGGAGGAAAGGCATCATTATGAGGGAGATGGAGAGGAGGGAGGAGGAAAGTTTTTTGAAGGAGGGGAGATGGAGAGGAGGGAGGAGGAAAAGCATCATTATGAGGAGATGGAGAAGAGGGAGGAGGAAAGGTATTGTATGAGGGAGATGGAGAGGAGGGAGGAGGAAAGACATCATCAAGGAGGGAGATGGAGAGGAGGGAGGAGGAAAGGCATCATTATGAGGGAGATGGAGAGGAGGGAGGAGGAAAGACATCGTCATGAGGGAGATGGAGAGGAGGGAGGAGGAAAGTATCATTATGAGAGATGGAGAGGAGGGAGGAGGAAAGGCATCATTATGAGGGAGATGGAGAGGAGGGAGGAGGAAAGGTATTGTATGAGGGAGATGGAGAGGAGGGAGGAGGAAAGACATCGTCATGAGGGAGATGGAGAGGAGGGAGGAGGAAAGGCATCATTATGAGGGAGATGGAGAGGAGGGAGGAGGAAAGGTATTGTATGAGGGAGATGGAGAGGAGGGAGGAGGAAAGGCATCATTATGAGGGAGATGGAGAGGAGGGAGGAGGAGTTATTTTTGGTGAGGGAGATGGAGAGGAGGGAGGAGGAAAGGTATTATTATGAGGGAGATGGAGAGAGGGAGGAGTTATTTTTAAGGGGAGGGAGATGGAGAGGAGGGAGGAGGAAAGGCATCATTGTGAGGGAGATGGAGAGGAGGGAGGAGGAAAGGTTTTTGTATGAGGGAGATGGAGAGGAGGGAGGAGGAAAGGCATCATTATGAGGGAGATGGAGAGGAGGGAGGAGGAAAGGCATCATTAAGGAGGGAGATGGAAGAGGGAGGAGGAAAGGTATTGTATGAGGGAGATGGAGAGGAGGGAGGAGGAAAGACATCGTCATGAGGGAGATGGAGAGGAGGGAGGAGGAAAGGCATCATTATGAGGGAGATGGAGAGGAGGGAGGAGGAAAGGCATCATTATGAGGGAGATGGAGAGGAGGGAGGAGGAAAGGCATCATTATGAGGGAGATGGAGAGGAGGGAGGAGGAAAGGCATCATTATGAGGGAGATGGAGAGGAGGGAGAAGGAAAGGTTTTTGTATGAGGGAGATGGAGAGGAGGGAGGAGGAAAGGCATCATTATGAGGGAGATGGAGAGGAGGGAGGAGGAAAGGCATCATTATGAGGGAGATGGAGAGGAGGGAGGAGGAAAGGTATTGTATGAGGGAGATGGAGAGGAGTGGAGGAGTGGAAAGGCATCATTATGAGGGAGATGGAGAGGAGGGAGGAGGAAAGGTATTGTATGAGGGAGATGGAGAGGAGGAGGAGGAAAAGGCATCATTATGAGGGGAGATGGAGAGGAGGAGGAGGAAAGGCATCATTATAGAGGGAGATGGAGAGAGGGAGGGAGGAAAGACATCGTCATGAGGGAGATGGAGAGGAGGGAGGAGGAAAGGTTTTTGTATGAGGGAGATGGAGAGGAGGGAGGAGGAAAGGCATCATTATGAGGGAGATGGAGAGGAGGGAGGAGGAGTTATTTTTTTATGAGGAGATGGAGAGGAGGGAGGAGGAAAGGCATCATTATGAGGGAGATGGAGAGGAGGGAGGAGGAAAGGTATCATTATGAGGGAGATGGAGAGGAGGGAGGAGGAAAGGCATTATTATGAGGGAGATGGAGAGGAGGGAGGAGGAGTTATTTTTATGAGGGAGATGGAGAGGAGGGAGGAGGAAAGGCATCATTGTGAGGGAGATGGAGAGGAGGGAGGAGGAAAGACATCGTCATGAGGGAGATGGAGAGGAGGGAGGAGGAAAGGTTTTTGTATGAGGGAGATGGAGAGGAGGGAGGAGGAAAGGCATCATTATGAGGGAGATGGAGTAGTGAGAGGAGGAGGAGTTATTTTTATGAGGGAGATGGAGAGGAGGGAGGAGGAAAGGTTTTTGTATGAGGGAGATGGAGAGGAGGGAGGAGGAAAGGTATTGTATGAGGGAGATGGAGAGGAGGGAGGAGGAAAGGCATCATTATGAGGGAGATGGAGAGGAGGGAGGAGGAAAGGCATCATTATGAGGGAGATGGAGAGGAGGGAGGAGGAAAGACATCGTCATGAGGGAGATGGAGAGGAGGGAGGAGGAAAGGTTTTTGTATGAGGGAGATGGAGAGGAGGGAGGAGGAAAGGCATTATTATGAGGGAGATGGAGAGGAGGGAGGAGGAGTTATTTTTATGAGGGAGATGGAGAGGAGGGAGGAGGAAAGGCACTGGCCAGGAGGGAGATGGAGAGGAGGGAGGAGGAAAGGCATCATTATGAGGGAGATGGAGAGGAGGGAGGAGGAAAGGCATCATTATGAGGGAGATGGAGAGGAGGGAGGAGGAGTTATTTTTATGAGGGAGATGGAGAGGAGGGAGGAGGAAAGGCATTATTGTGAGGGAGATGGAGAGGAGGGAGGAGGAGTTATTTTTATGAGGGAGATGGAGAGGAGGGAGGAGGAAAGGCATTATTATGAGGGAGATGGAGAGGAGGGAGGAGGAGTTATTTTTATGAGGGAGATGGAGAGGAGGGAGGAGGAAAGGTATTGTATGAGGGAGATGGAGAGGAGGGAGGAGGAAAGGTATTGTATGAGGGAGATGGAGAGGAGGGAGGAGGAAAGGTATTTGTATGAGGGAGATGGAGCAGAGGGAGGAGGAAAGGCATCATTATGAGGGAGATGGAGAGGAGGGAGGAGGAAAGGTATTGTATGAGGGAGATGGAGAGGAGGGAGGAGGAAAGGCATCATTATGAGGGAGATGGAGAGGAGGGAGGAGGAAAGACATCGTCATGAGGGAGATGGAGAGGAGGGAGGAGGAAAGGCATTATTATGAGGGAGATGGAGAGGAGGGAGGAGGAAAGACATCGTCATGAGGGAGATGGAGAGGAGGGAGGAGGAAAGGCATCATTATGAGGGAGATGGAGAGGAGAGAGACATAGAGGTGGGAGCGGCTGAATTGGAGAGAAGATCGATGAGAGAGAAAGAATGAGACAAAATGAATGATAGGAGGAAAGAAAAGGGCAAGGATAGGAGGTCGCGTTGTGCATTAGGCTCGGTGATGAACTGAATGCCCTGCCCAGCTCGACCACGATAATATCGCCAAGCAGAGAGGTCAAAATCCCTGTTTTCCATGTGGTTCTCGGCCCGCCTCTCCCAGCCAAGCCAGGTGTCGGATGGCTTAATTCCTTGTCGTAGGGAGAGTATAATTCACCTCGCAAAGTGCTCGCTGGAACAGCGGCAGAATTAGAACTAGTGGGCAGCTTGACGCTATCCTGGCGTAGATAAGGTGATAAAGCTACAATCTCGGGGTCAGTGAGGGTCGAGGAATGCGCATTGTTCTGGACGAAAGGAGGAGGAGGAGGAGCAGAGGAGAAAATGAGGGGGGAAGGAAGGGAGAGGTGAACTAGGTGAGGAGAAATGTTCCTGGAATGGAAGTTTTTTTTTTTCATTATATAGAACTAATTCATTGTAAAATCAATCCATATATGACCTGTGTTCTTATCTGTATACATCCTGTAAGTATTTTATCAGGGAACGGTAGGGTGAGACCGGCAAGAGATTTTAAGCTATTATTTTGTATTTGACAGCAATAGAAGTAAACCTCTCATGGAGAAATATGATATAATGAAACTCTCTGACTGATTGAATTGTTGCAAAGGTGTCAAGAGAGCATGGTTTGTCGACGCGTTGTTAGTAACCCCCCCCCCCCTCAACTAACAGCACGTAGGAGTGCCAGATCCCAATACGTCCGTCTAATCTGTCAAGGCGACGTGTAATTCGCATGCGACGTCGGATGGACACATGCTTGCATCTCAATTTCGACTCCCGCCTTGACAGGTCCGGACAGAGGAAGGAGCAGGGCCACTGAAATAGAGAATCTCTGATTGGTCCTCCCAGCTCCCTTTAGCTCCTCCTCTCAGAGCCTATTGGTTGATCCGAGGAAGGGGATGTAGAGGGGGCGGGGCTGTGGGTGGAGTCGGGCGGTCCTTTAGCCGGGTGGAACTTCAGGGCTTCGATGTTCCTGTGCGGGATAAAATGAAACACATTGGGAGGACAAAATTTGTGTAAAGCCGCCCAGACAGATTAGTAAACCATTCGGTCTAAATGACATTTGATTGACTGTGAGTGTGTTGAGCTTGGTGGTGAAGCAAGGCCCAGCGACTGGGAATAGCGCGGTGTTTGAGAGAAGTGTACAGTACAGTCAGTGTGGTGGGAGAAGTGGTGGTGTAAAGTGCGTGGTGATGCGGCGCGCGCTTTCCTCGCCGTGCTAGTGGCTGACCGCCGTCACGCCACCGCTGTTCCTCGACCGCAGCCCCAGGTGAGTCCTCTGACAGCAGCCACACGCCCGCCGCTGTCTCATTCTTCACCTACGTTACGGAACTGCGTCTTTCCAGCGCATTCTCCACGTTACGCTCGACGTCCCAGGGGTGTCCTTGGAGAGGCAATTCTCTCCCGAAGGTGAAACACCTCACGGGCAAGAGGCTGCGCTCGCAGCGTATTTGGGGAGTCCTGGGCGACGGGATGTGACGCTCCGGGTGCAGCAAGGGCTCCGGGCGCGGTTGTAAGGGTGTCCTGCGGCCGGGTTACAAGGGGGAGGGAAGAACGTAAGACGATCTGCTATTATGTCAAGCAGCGGCCCCTGCCCGCCCGCCCGCCCATTCAAAAGGACAATCCCGATGGGAACGTTCGTTACCGACCCCCACGCCTCACCAGGGCGCCCGAGCGCCGCTCCCAGGCTGCCTCTGCCTCTCCGGCCGTTCGACTCCCGCCCATACCGGCTCGCCCGTACCATGCCTGTGGCCACACTGTCCCCAGCTGCCGCCCGCGTGTCCGCCCCTCGGCAAGGAGGCCGTTCAACTGCCCTACGACCCCCCTCCGCCTCCCCTGACCCCCGGACCCAGGGGAGGCAAAGGATGACCACTGATGCCCCCGCACTGCTGCCTTGAACGAAGCTCTCACCCTGCTCTATATCTACTGACCCGTAGCCACGTCCAAGTACGGCTTGCATTCGACGCCCACTTACAACCCCCCGTTCGACATCCATGTACGACTACTCGCTCAACGTGCATGCACGCTCGACATTTATAATCGACCACGACTCTTATTTTGAACTTTTCATCGTTGTTTAATCAACTGCGGTGAACATCAGCCATCCACTGATAATAATATTGAACTGCGATAATAACTGAGCGGATGACGAATGCAGATGAGACACTTTAGTTCTTTCGAATAAGTATGTTTTACCAGTGCTGCAGCAACTCCATGTTTCTTTCCTCAAACGTCAATAAACAGTATGATTTCAAGTAAACATTGCCCAGTCTGCTATTCTTGAGATACTACTCGCTTACATCGTTGTTATTTGATGATCCGTTTATTTGTACATTCGTTATTAGTTTTATTTTGGAATCTGCGTTTACGTTTAACCTGATTGATTTTCGAGTGGCTTACCCCACCAAATACAATGTATGTAGTGGTTCTCACGCTGTCCACCGACTTCACCCGCGATTGTACATGCGATCATCGGACACAGTATTTTACTGGAAATTGGTACTCTCCCCGTGTCACTGTCCTCTCTTAACAGCGCACAGCACTACTGTGAACGAAGCAGATTTGTTTGCACGTTGCCGCAGTCGTGGTGCTGGGGTCGCCCGGGTTATCGCAAGTCAATTATGGGACACTTGGGTCACTTCAGGGAACTCCTTAGGGCACTGTTTCATCACAGTTGACTTTGATGTCTCAGTGTCATTGACGGGAGACACAAGTTCACTCAAGGGTCGTTCCTCCTTTTACTTTGAGATCACTTCACGACACTTAATTCCCTTCGAGTTCTTCCGCAGTGGATCTTCACTGTAAATGCGTTAATTCCGTTTCTTGGTGTATATTTGACACACACGAAAATGACATTCTTTCGATTTAATCTTTAATCGGTTTGCCGGGTTTAGCCTGTGCCATTACATTACATTCTATTAGTTTTATTTTTATAAAAATGCCTCTTATATTTTATTAATTTCATGGTTGTCATTTTCCTTGTCATTGTTATTCGAGAATGTTTTTTACAAATACTAAATGAAATCAGGTGTGAAGAACTGGATAGGTAAAGTAAACATTTTAGTGATGACGTGCAACTCAGTATAATCATTTCAGTATGTTAAGTCCATACGTAAACTTGCTGTAACTCACACAATTTCTCGTACGCTTATACTCACACGTTTACTCATATACTCATACTCGCTTATTGACTCTCACTTTCACTTGTACAAACGCACATGCACAGGAACAAGCATCCCGCGCTTAATCTGACTGACCGATTTGTGGCGCCGACGCACGAGGGGAGTTCCTAGTTCCGTTCTCCCGTTCTTCCAACCGAAACAACAGTATCACTTCTGCTGCCCCGGCAAGGGATTGGTCGTTTATGTTGAAACCAAAGGAAACCGAGCCAGTCATAGGAGGACACATAGTCCCCGCGATCGCCCGCAGGAGCCGCCGTCGCTCTCTTGCCTTCGCCAGCCCGTGGTGTCGCTCTCTTGCCTTCGCCAGCCCGTGGTGTCGCTCTCTTGCCTTCGCCAGCCCGTGGTGTCGCTCTCTTGCCTTCGCCAGCCCGTGGTGTCGCTCGTTCGAAGCTGCATAGCCTGCCTTTTCTCTGAATTTCGCAAGTTTATCTGTTACAATGTTCAAATCAGCAGGTCTTTTCTTATTTTCAAAATATATCGTTTTCGGTTTTCGGTTTTTATTTTCCCTTTAAGGGCAGTGATTTGTGAGTAATTGTTTGTTTATGGAAGAATCCTCTTGTATGCATCATGTAATCATTCTGTTTTCTCCGCAGCTTGTAACTGGTTGGCTGATAACGATGTAGATGTAAAGATGAGGAGGTAGGGATAATATGGGGGGCTATTAATAAGAAATTATAATGTTAGTGGACACGATAATGTCAGGGATAATATGGGGGGCTATTAATAAGAAATTATAATGTTAGTGGACACGATAATGTCAGGGATGATATTGCTAGAAATGGTATCATCTATGAAAAGTAACAGTGCATTATTGTATAACGGAAATTCATATAACAAAACCAAATGGAAACGGTTCGAATAGATATTAATCACCTCAGGTAAAAATGAGAATATTACAATGAAAACTAAAGCCTCTGTTATCATGGTCATCACGGTGGAAAATATGGCCCTCATGTCACCATTAACAGCAGCAGTGTGAAAACAACAATCAAATTAATTATGAGTGCGGTGTCTCGGATAAGATCTTAAACATAACCCAGGGTTGTAGATGGAGAGGGGGAGCCCGGCTGACGTAAAACAGACGTTTTTTATTTTCGGCAAAACAACGGTATATAATATATTATCGTTTTATTAACTGTTTTGACATTAGCCGCATTTTCATTGGCTCTTTAATACAAACTTTTCGTGTTTATTGGCGTTGAACTTTTTTTTTTTTTTTTTATGGAGAGTCACGAGGCGGTGGCAGTTTTGGTGCAAGTGTGTGTGGCTTTGCTAGCTTATCATAAACGTCTCTCTCTCTCTCTCACTCTCTCTCTTCTCCTCCTCTTCTCTCTCTCTCTCTCTCTCTCTCTCTCTCTCTCTCTCTCTCTCCTCTCTCTACTACTACTACTACTACTACTACTACTACTACTACTACTACTATTATTACTATTACTACTACTACTACTACTACTACTACTACTAATAATAATAATACCGATACTACTGCTCCTGCTGCTGCTACTGCTACTACTACTACTACTACTACTACTACTACTACTACTACTATTACTACTACTACCACCATTACTACTGCAATTAATACTAATACTTTTGCTAATATAACTAATGTTAATACAAATACAAATACAAAAGCTACTACTACTACTACTACTACTACTACTGCTACTACAACGACGACAACAACTACACTACTACTATTACTACTACTACTACTGTACATATCATTTTTGCATCATAGTCCGTTTTAAAAGAGTCATCTGTATGGGCTATTATTACTGTTGCAATGGCCCATAATATATATCTTGTGGCAGCATATTCATTTTGTTTAAACGGTAATGATTGATATTTATTTTATAATGGTTATTTCTATTAGCACTATCATCTATATGGTTCAGCTATTTAATAGCGTTGTAATGTTCACATCTAAGCCAAAACTAAGATAAGATTATTGTGAGAAAAATAATGATAGCCAAAATATAGCTGTTGAATTTAATAAAGGGTTATTTCATAGCACAGTAATCACAAACTGGCTGTGATTGATGATACATTATGCGGCCGTTTAAGAAATATTTTATTTATTCACAAATGCACACGCATACGAACATGCGAACATATGCAAGCGCAACACTGTTGTGTCTCTGTCTCTTTCATCTTCGTAATTTTATCCTGGATATGGCATTTGTATATTTATTTTTGTGTGACTGCGTATTTTTATTTATTTCTTCATTTTATTGTATGATGGAAGGGGAGCAGGATACCGCGGTGACAGCGCGGGCAGCGTCACGTCTCCCTTCCAGCGGGGAGAGCGGAAGGAAACCGACGGAGATAAACGTTATGTCGTAAACAGCTAACGCCTCCGACGAAGTGTACCAATGTCAAATGAATACAAGTTACGTTTAGTCAATGGTGTGCATGTATGTATACGTGTGTGTGTATGTGTATATATATATATATATATATATATATATATATATATATATATATATATATATACATATATATGATATGCATATACATATATATGATATATATATATATATATACATATATATGATATATATATATATATATACATATATATGATATATATATATATATATACATATATATGATATATATATATATATATACATATATATGATATATATATATATATATACATATATATGATATATATATATATATATACATATATATGATATATATATATATATATACATATATATGATATATATATATATATATACATATATATGATATATATATATATATATACATATATATGATATATATATATATATATACATATATATGATATATATATATATATATACATATATATGATATATATATATATATATACATATATATGATATATATATATATATATACATATATATGATATATATATATATATATACATATATATGATATATATATATATATATACATATATATGATATATATATATATATATACATATATATGATATATATATATATATATACATATATATGATATATATATATATATATACATATATATGATATATATATATATATATACATATATATGATATATATATATATATATACATATATATGATATATATATATATATATACATATATATGATATATATATATATATATACATATATATGATATATATATATATATATACATATATATGATATATATATATATATATACATATATATGATATATATATATATATATACATATATATGATATATATATATATATATACATATATATGATATATATATATATATATACATATATATGATATATATATATATATATACATATATATGATATATATATATATATATACATATATATGATATATATATATATATATACATATATATGATATATATATATATATATACATATATATGATATATATATATATATATACATATATATGATATATATATATATATATACATATATATGATATATATATATATATATACATATATATGATATATATATATATATATACATATATATGATATATATATATATATATACATATATATGATATATATATATATATATACATATATATGATATATATATATATATATACATATATATGATATATATATATATATATACATATATATGATATATATATATATATATACATATATATGATATATATATATATATATACATATATATGATATATATATATATATATACATATATATGATATATATATATATATATACATATATATGATATATATATATATATATACATATATATGATATATATATATATATATACATATATATGATATATATATATATATATACATATATATGATATATATATATATATATACATATATATGATATATATATATATATATACATATATATGATATATATATATATATATACATATATATGATATATATATATATATATACATATATATGATATATATATATATATATACATATATATGATATATATATATATATATACATATATATGATATATATATATATATATACATATATATGATATATATATATATATATACATATATATGATATATATATATATATATACATATATATGATATATATATATATATATACATATATATGATATATATATATATATATACATATATATGATATATATATATATATATACATATATATGATATATATATATATATATACATATATATGATATATATATATATATATACATATATATGATATATATATATATATATACATATATATGATATATATATATATATATACATATATATGATATATATATATATATATACATATATATGATATATATATATATATATACATATATATGATATATATATATATATATACATATATATGATATATATATATATATATACATATATATGATATATATATATATATATACATATATATGATATATATATATATATATACATATATATGATATATATATATATATATACATATATATGATATATATATATATATATACATATATATGATATATATATATATATATACATATATATGATATATATATATATATATACATATATATGATATATATATATATATATACATATATATGATATATATATATATATATACATATATATGATATATATATATATATATACATATATATGATATATATATATATATATACATATATATGATATATATATATATATATACATATATATGATATATATATATATATATACATATATATGATATATATATATATATATACATATATATGATATATATATATATATATACATATATATGATATATATATATATATATACATATATATGATATATATATATATATATACATATATATGATATATATATATATATATACATATATATGATATATATATATATATATACATATATATGATATATATATATATATATACATATATATGATATATATATATATATATACATATATATGATATATATATATATATATACATATATATGATATATATATATATATATACATATATATGATATATATATATATATATACATATATATGATATATATATATATATATACATATATATGATATATATATATATATATACATATATATGATATATATATATATATATACATATATATGATATATATATATATATATACATATATATGATATATATATATATATATACATATATATGATATATATATATATATATACATATATATGATATATATATATATATATA
>BOPN01007014.1:32500-33736 GCA_017312705.2 Penaeus japonicus
CGCTCAAGAAATACAGAGCGAGAAGGCCTCCTGCATTTTCTCCGGTTTCCCCTCGTTGTTTCGTTGTTTCGTTGTTTCGCTGTTTCGTTGGCCGCCGCTCTGGCATGAATCCTGCGCTGGCTGTTCCCTCTGATGGCGCCGTTGCTGCTGTTGCTTTTGCTTTTAGTTGCTCATCATTCAATCGATGGTGGGGATGATTAGGATTGACGTTGATATTGCTCTTGTTGGTTCATTGTTTTCATTATTATCATTATTGTTATTATTAATATTATTATTATCATCTTTATTTTGTATTATCATTATCAGTATTATTACGATTACTATCAATATTGTTACGGCAGCGCTAGTAATGGTAGCGGCACTATTTTTTTTTCTAATATGAATTATATTTATCGTCCTTATTGCTGTTATCACATTTGCTCTTATCGCCATCATCATGTCATCGGGATTTTTAAAAATATATTATTATTATTATTATTATTATTGTTGTTGTCGTGATATAATCATTATAATATAGTGTTCGTAATTATGATATTTTTTTCACTTATTGTAGCAGTAGTAGCAGTAATAGTAATAATAGTAATAGCAGCAGCAGTAGTAGTAGTGGTGGCGGTAATAATTAATATAGTAGCAGTAATAGTTGCAATATAGGCAGCAGTAGCAGTAGTGGTGATGGTATTGGTAACAATGACAGTTGTAGTAGTAGTGGTATTACTAATAGTAGTAGCAGTAGTGGTTGTGCTAAAAGTAATATTAGTAATAGTAATAATATGAACAGCAGTAGCAGTAGCAAGAGCAAAGTTATTGTTATCATCCATCATTGTTTGTTATTCTTGTCGTTTTTATTAATCTTGCCATTACTTTGCCATCGTCATCAACATAATCCTCATCATTATTATTATTCAACAATGTGTGTGTATGTGCGTGTGCTTGTGCGTGTATGCGTGTGTCCGTTGAAATGGCTGTGCGTGTACTTCTTGACCGAAGACCGGTGAGGGCAGGGCAGGGCCGATGCAGGTTATTTACTGGCGATACATGTGTTATTATTGCGCGACTGTCACTTTAGGGCTTCCGGTGTACCTGTCATTCGGCCCACCTGGGAGCAGGGTCGGCGCGGACTAGTGGAAGGGAGGTACTAATATACCGGTACAGAACATTATCGCCTGTGGAATTTATGAAAGACAGGAACGCTCCGTTGCTGGACTTCCTGATATAGACTGTACGCCTCTGACCTGT
>BOPN01007014.1:39344-44344 GCA_017312705.2 Penaeus japonicus
GAGAGAGAGAGAGAGAGAGAGAGAGAGAGAGGGGGGGGGGGGCTTATACCTCCAAGTCTGATGCTGCCTTTTATCCCTCTCCCTCTGTATTATCCACGTCAAGATATGAGGTTTGTATATTCTTGTTTACCGCCCTGTCTGGCCGTGTGTACGTGGGATCTTTCAAATATCAGGAGTTTGATGGATTGATAATTCCGTGGACGATGGAGAGCTGGCCAAGATACCGCCGTATAACTTGCGGGGAAGATAGTTTGTTAAAGATAGGCCAGAGTTTGGAAAGGGGGAGGGGAGGGGCAGGGGCAGGGGGGATCCGGACCTGCCATTCCGGGACCCCTGAGCGACGCGCCCTGATAACGGCTCGGTCAATTTGAGATAACGTATCTGTTCAATTACGGCCAGGATGCGTCTGCGATCGGAAAACGAAGAGTGAGTTGGAGATTAAGTAGATAATTTGCAAAAGCAGGGACGAAAGTATATCAAACATGGCCTCGATCATATGAGATAGGTCAGTCTGACTTACTTTTTTTTTCTTTCTTTCTCTCTTTGGAATAGTTGGAAAGGTTAGGTAGTGTGTGAGTTACGCATGGCTGAAGAGAAAGGGAGAGTCATCGGAGTTGCTTTTTGGTGCCGCGCGTCACTTTAACCTCCATTCAGCCACCCAGGCCTTTCGCTGTAACCCATTCATCATCTCCACTTCTTCACTTCCTGCTCCCCCTACCTTTCCCCCCTCTTCCCCCTCCCCCTCGCGTCCATTTATCCCCCCCTCTCCCCCCTTCTCCCCCCTTCCCCTCCCGTCCATTTATCCCCCATTCTTACTTCGACTCCTGTGCCTACTGCCTCTTACTCTCTCGGTCCCCTAGATCCGCCGCGCGACACGCTCCGCTGCCTCTGATGCGGGACAAGATCGCCCGCGTAACCTTAACGGACGAAATACCCTTCTTGTACCTTATGGACTAACCTCCTTTCTCCCGCCACGCCGGTTTTTACGCCTTGAATTCGTCATCTACGTTTGGTTTAGGCGGAGGTTCAAGGAGACTTAAGCGGTGTTGATCGTGTTTTTTTTTTTCAGGTAATATCATAGGACAGGTGATTGAGGAGGAGGAACGTATCTAAAGTTTTCGTGCTTTCGTGTCGGCGTACCTCTCCTGATGTGTGCAGACGCTGAGGTAGTCAGAATAGGGGGGGGGGGGGTATCGTAGTCATAGGTAACGGCAAGCGCTGCTATATGCTTGCGCGGATTCGGCCGACGGCGTGATTAGCTTTTAATTTGTGGCTTTTGTGTCAGCCGTCCGAAGAAACCGCCTTGTGGTATTGCCCATTGGGCGACGAGGACCTGGAGGGCAGCGAGGAGAGAAAGTGGATATGTTGTGGCGTTTATTTTTATTGAGGGCTGTATAATTAGATCGTTAGGGGCTTGTATGGTATTTGAATTCCTCCCCCACTCCACCCCTCCCCATATCTTTCTCCATTCCCTTTCCTTCATTCTCTCTCTCTCTCTCTCTCTCTCTCTCTCTCTCTCTCTCTCTCTCTCTCTCTCTCTCTCTCTCTCTCTCTCTCTCTCTCTCTCTCTCTCTCTGTTTCTTCTCTCTCTCCCTCCCTCCCTCCCATCCTCACTCACTCTCTCCTTCATTCTCTCTTTCCCTCCTGACTTTCGTCAAGTGGAAATATTGGTCTCTTATCTCTCCCTCCTTCCTTCACAATATGCTCATCTTCCTCCTTTGCAAGAAGTAATTTTTTGCGATATTATTGATTTTCAGAAATCCACTGCCTAAGGATTGATCTTCCATCATACTGCACGTTAACATGATATATACGATGTTGTTGCAGTGCCGATGAAAAAAAAGTAATTGGCAAAGGTTCCTGGCAGTTGCCACGGTCTGTCACGTCACGTCCCGGTAGTCTGGCGCAGGGGACGAAAAAGCAAACACCGGGTATGTTTCTCTGTTTACTAATACTCAGAACGTATATATAGCCGATCCGTTGTTGGAAATTTGCAAGACTGGCGTGGCGTGTGCTTATTCATTAGTCGTGTTTTTTTAAAAAAGGGTTGGTTTGATTCGGAATTACTGAATACTGAAAAAATTACTATTCCTGTCTTTTCCAAATGTTGTTAGTGACTCGTATGAATTTGAATCTCTCCCCCCCCCACACATACTTTTCATTTTTCTTCCTCCACCCCCATCTTTCTACCCTCTCTCTCTCTCTCTCACTCTCTCTCTCGCTCTCGCTCTCGCTCTCTCTCGCTCTTCTCTTCCCTTTCTCTCTCCTCTTCCCTCCCTTCCTCCCTTTATCTCCCCCCCCCCTCTCTCTCTCTCTCTCTCTCTCTCTCTCTCTCTCTCTCTCTCTCTCTCTCTCTCTCTCTCTCTCTCTCTCTCTCTCTCTCGCTCTCTCTCGCTCTCTCTCGCTCTCTCTCGCTCTCTCTCGCTCTTCCTCTCTCTCTCCCCTCCCCCCCCCTCCCCCTCTCTCTCTCTCTCTCTCTCTCTCTCTCTCTCTCTATATCTCTATATATATATATATATATATATATATATATATATATATATATATATATATATATATATATATATATATATATATATATATATATGAATGTATATGTATATATATATATATTTATTTATTTATTTATTTATTTATATTACCTATAGTCTACATTCCGTCAATATATGTTAGGGCATCATATAAGCATATCATAATGCTGTTATCAAGAGCACGAAGTAGATGATTATTCAAAGTACCATATAAGTCCGCCGTGATATCATAGACATGACAGGAAGCGGGTGGGATTCGCGCGGCCAGAGGGTCATCAGATAAAAGGGATCGACCTCGTGTGGGCCAGGAGCCGAGTCGCGTTGAAATTAATGATAAGCGGAGATGGCCCGGAGTTTTATCGTGGTAGGCGGTGGAGGGGGGGTGGAGATAGTGATACGGATAGGGGGAGGGGTGTGTGTTTTTAAAGGGCTGAACAAGGTTCGACTTTTAAAAAATGGTCTTATGCGAGAACCTGTATGTCTTGCCGGGGCGACCCTTCTATTACAAGTCGATGGGGATGATACGCACAAATCGCAGCGAAGATTAACATTGGAAGGGGGAAGTCCGATTAGCAGAGTCATTACGAGGGTATCATTAACGCGGAGAGTCTGTTGGCTGAAGGGTAATTAATGAATGGCTGTGGCATGGAGGAGTTACAACTTAAGCTCTAATGATAATTTGATTGATTACTCTGGAATAGATCAGCGTCGGTGTCGGTCGAGGCTCCCCTGTGCGGGCGCGGCAGACAATTGCCTGATTAATGGTGCAGTCATTAATGGCAAATACGTAGTTTGTCATGCTAAACTGGCAGCGTAATGAAAACGACGCCCCTGGAGCTGCCTCGCTTATGCGCCGGCCTGGCATTCCGTATGCTGTGCCGGTAATGCTTTGCTATGGTGGTCCTGGTGCGACGAGCCGGGAATGAGTGGTTGCTTTCGGTTTTTATCGCGCCACATTATACCATAAACAGTCGAGAACAGACAGGGAAATGTATGCGGCCGTCACGCCATTCATACCGTCTTTATAGGGGTAGTCAGGAGCATGAGATTAATGACGGCGGAGATTAAATTCCTCTCTGGGAATTACGCGCAAACGCCGAAAAGGATTACGATGCGTAAACACCCATTGAGCAACATGTAAAGAAGAGAAGAAGAGGAAGAAGAAGAAAAAATGACTGGCGGAACATTCACTTTTATCCTTTTGAGCGATAAAGAAAACGTGTTCGGTTGCACGATTAGAAAGTAAGCGGTAACTATGAAAAATGATGATAAGTAGAAAGTGAGCCTGGGTTAGCCACACAACCTCCGGCCTCGCAAGCCTCCCTTCTCACGGCCGGTCTTTGCTAGTCCCGCGAATGGATTAGCAAACGTATGGCCGATGCTAAATGATGGATAAACGGTGGGGAAGGGGGGTGGGGGTAAGGGGAGTTGATTCCGTTTGGGGGAGGGGGGGGGGCGAAGTACAGGAAGAGCAAGTAGCTGTTTATAAGGTCGTCTTGCATGGGTCTTCTGTGATCAAGATTAACGGGGATCGTGTTCGGAATGCGACGAGGAGATTAGCAGGTCATTGAAGTGAGCGAGCGAGACGGGTCGAAATACTTTGGTTGGTTGCATTCTCTCTCTTTCTCTTTCTCTTTCTCTTTCTCTTTCTCTTTCTCTCTCTCTCTCTCTCTCTCTCTCTCTCTCTCTCTCTCTCTCTCTCTCTCTCTCTCTCTCTCTCTCTCTCTCTCTCTCTCTCTCTCTCTCTCGCTCGCTCGCTCGCTCTCTCACCCCTCCCCATCCCCCTCTCTCAATAAACAAATAATCAGTTAGTCTCTCACTCACTCACTCGCAGACAAAGATTACTCGCAAATTTCACATAGATTACATTTTTCTCCACAAGGTTATCGACTATTTCGCATGACTAAATCCGACGGGCAGAACCAAACGCAGACGACGCCCGCCCGATGCATGAATGGCCGAGTCGAACCGTGGGAGTGACACGCGCTGATGACACGCGCAGATAGGTCAAGCGAGTAGCGCCAGGAGAGTCCTTCGCGGAGTCTCTATGACACCGCGCAGCTGACACTATCTCGGGAATCCGGGACATCCACCAGCACCATCGTGCACAAAATCCCTCCACGCCCACCAATCCACGCCCACAAGGGAAGTGTCGTCTTGCCATTGTGCAGCGATATGGGCGGCGGAAAACCTTAGAATCGGAGGTATGGGCGGTGAGGTCATCAGTTAGAGATGAACAAAGGGGAAGAGTGAGGGAGAGAGGAGGAAGGACGGGAAGGGAGGGAGAGGGAGAGGGAGAGGGAGAAAGGACGAGGGTTAAAATAGGCATGTCGTCGGGTGGGGTGAAGGGGGAAGAGGTGGTAACTGTGGGCGGGAGGGGGGGGGTATGAGAACATGTTCGAGGGGGCGTGGATCCCATTATCTCGGTGTCGTTGCAGGAGATACGTTATTTTAGTAGTGGGCGGCGTA
>BOPN01007014.1:49344-54344 GCA_017312705.2 Penaeus japonicus
CTTCGCCTCTTATGCCTCCTAGGCCCCTTTCACCCTTCCCCATCCCTCCCACCTCCCTCCTCCCTCCTCCCTCTTCCCTCTTTTCCTGCTCCCTCCTCCCCTCTCCCTCCTTCCCCCTTCCCTCCTCCCTCCTCCCGGCCTCCCTAAGACATCCAGCTGCGAGATGGCGTAATACGACGGAATGCTGATTATACGGACGGTCTAGTTCGGCCACATTTTTACGGCCGCGCACGTCGGTAGGGAGGAAGAGGAGCTGTGGAGAGGCGGGCTGCAGATGGGCCTCCTATTGTTTCGGGGCGGACGAGCCGAAATGGGCGGCCGCCGCTCCTCCGCTGCTATCAGGCCCGTGTTTCGAGCGGATTGCCGTCCGTGCTTTATTGTTATTGGCGATGCTCCACCTGTTGGCCCGCTCGCCGCCCGCTCGCCGCCCGCCCTCCGTATTGTGTTGGTATTGCACTTGGTGTGAAGAGAATCCAAAGAGTGATTGTACTGTTTGTTTGTATTTGTTGTTCATCGCTTGGCTCGTGGTGACGAATGAATTGTTTAATGATCTTAATTAACGCGGTTTCTTTTCTTCCCGCAGGTGACATCACGCAGAAAGGATATGAGAAGAAGAAGGCCCGTCTCCTCCAGCCCTATGTCACCAGGGATCCGAGTCAGGGTAAGTTGGGGTGTGGCGTTGACCCCCCCCCCCCCCCCCCACCCCAGTCCAGAGGTACCTCGTCGCCCCACGTGTCACGCTCAGGCCACCTCTACTCCCCCCTATCCTACCCCTACCCCTCCCCCTCTCTCTCTCCGAGCCGAGGGGGGTTGGGCATAGGGGAAGGGGGGGGGGGGTATAAGGGGGTGGCATGGTTAGGATCACGTGAAGCCGGGGAGGTTACCTGGCTGGTGCCGATTGTTGGATGGTTTGGCCAAGGGAGCGGGACGCAGGGTGCCATACTCTCTGTGCATGGCGGGCTTCCTCATAGCCGTCATCGGGATAGTATACCATGCAGCTTGCCCTGACTCTAAAGTCGGGATCTTTGGCCTCATTAGACTTCAGAAAGCATAGTTTATTGCTAAGTCAATTTCGGCAATAGCTGTCATGAGAGCTGCAACTGGGGGAGTTAGGACCCCCGTTCCCCCCTGGCCTGATTTGAAACTGGATTGAGGGAATATTTTATTTGTTTTTTGTGTGATTAAAAATCCCCTTTTGATTTATCCGAACGATTCATCCATTTATTTGGTTCATACTAATGATGTATTCTGTTGAGTGAAATATTTGGAGCGGCACCCACTTTCATGGAATTGTTTCACTGCATTTGCCCTCTCCTGTCATGAAGTATTCCCTTTCTGAAAGTAAAATCTATATATGTATGTATTTATATATGTATGAAATGCGGGCGCGTACACATGTCCATGCTCACCCACACGTGTATAATCACACACGTACGCTGTAACATGTAACATTCGACCCCCTCCATTCACACTTACATACACATAAGCATGAACACATTCATTCACACATAGTGTATATTTTCATATACATGCATATTTGTTTGCAGTTTACGTTCATATTATTTACACATGTATGTGCTTTATATATATATATATATATATATATATATATATATATATATATATATGTATATATATATATATTTATTTATATATTTATATATATATATATATATATATATATATATATACATATATATATACATATACATATACATATACATATACATATACACACACCCACATACATATGCATATACATATACATACATATACATACATATACATGACTATACATAAATACATGCATAAACACAAATACATTTATATACACGTATACATGTATGTGTATGTGTGTATTATATGTCTTATATGTATATAATGTGTATGTGTATAAGATATATTTATATATATATATATATTTATATTTATATTTATATTGATATATATATGTATGTATATGTATGTGTGTGTGTGTGTGTGTGTGTGTGTGTGTGTGTGTGTGTGTGTGTGTGTATGTATGTGTAATATATATATGTATATATATACATATATACATATGCAT
Organism: Penaeus japonicus; assembly: GCA_017312705.2. NCBI lineage: Eukaryota > Metazoa > Arthropoda > Malacostraca > Decapoda > Penaeidae > Penaeus > Penaeus japonicus. Next base: position 51,410 of record BOPN01007014.1, read on the forward strand.
ATATACATATACATATATACATATATACATATATACATATACACATACACATACACATACACATATACATATGCATACTCACATACACACATACATATCCATACACATACATATTCACACATACATATCCACACACACAAAAACGTGTGTGTGGATATGTATGTGTGTGTATGGATATGCATGTGTGTGTGTGGATATGTATATATGTGTGTGTGGATATGTATAATCTATGCTCTTACTTGTTTGTATGTATGTGTGTATATATGTTACATATAGATAAGTAACATATATGATTTACAGTTAATATTTTAGCATGCAATATTTTCAAATTATATATAAGACTGGTTCATTATCACTTCATAAACTCGAAAGGTTTTACTTTCCAGTTAATCTTAAGGAGAACCCCGTTAATACCACCCTGTTACAGCAGTCACCGTGCCAATGCTTCTTACCATTCCAACATGCTAACATGTCCCTCTTCTTCCCATGGGCTCCGTGCACCGCGCCACCTCGCGCCCGTGCACCACGACTGCGTCTTGTTTATTCACGAAGCGCCACTCAGAGGGTGACTTGAATCCGCTTCGTCTGCGGCAGGCGGGATGCACCGGGGCGAGGTGGCGCGCTGCGACCTCGGTGGTGGTTCCTCTTGATGACAAAGGACCTCCCCTACCTCTCCTCCTTCACTAACGCCGTTGTGTGTACTCAGCCGCGGTATTTCGTGTGTGTTTGTGAGCTCCTTAACAGTGTGTGGTGTGAGTGACTAACGCCTCTCCCTGCACGTGCAGCCTCTCACCAGGCGGCACTGTACGCACAGCAGCAGAGCAGTGGTGCCAGCAGCCGCAGCCGCCGAAGTGAGCATCGCAGCGTCACCACTCACGAGCGGCGCTACCTGTCAGGTATCCATCCACCCAACCTCTGAATCGCACCCTCCGCCCGGGGGCCCTGCCTGCCGCCCGCCCACCCCGGCCACGGCTCACCCACTTGGCACGTCCACAGACTCCGGTATGAGCGAGTGCCAAAGTGCAGGGGGCGTGGCCGGGGCGGTGGCGGCGAAGGCGGTGGCACGGTGGCGGACGGTGACGGCGACGAGTCCCGAGATCCAGCATGCCGCGAGGACCCATCCAGACACTAACCTGCCTGCGGTGTGATCGTAGCTTACTCCTGACATAGGTGTCTGCTTGCCTCCTCCCTCCCTTTCTTCACGGGACCCAGGCGCCCTTCACCTGCCTTGCCTTCACCCAATCACCCATCCCCCCATCCCCCCCTCGTCTCCGCAGCCGTGATGCAGCCGTGGACGCTGTTATCGCCTCACCCGTATCGGCGCCATGATCCTCACTCCTCACTCACCCGGCACCTCATGGCGACCCTGTCCCACTTTTCCATTTTTTGTACATTGGCACTGTACAGTGTAAACAACATTCTCTGATTTGATTTAACGGGGTTGCAGCTCTAGAAACATATTATTTTGTTTTAGATTTAAGTTTGTGTAGAACATCCCTGCCACCCTGCTACCTGCCACCCACCTGCCCTCGGGTACTGTACCCGCCAGATACCCCTCCCAACCACTACCCCTTCCACCGATAATGCTCCTCTTACCCCCCTCCCTTTGGTCATTTGTTTACTTTGCACCTTTCCTCCCTCTTGCCCTTCCTCCCTTTGGTCATTTGTTTACTTTGCACATTTCCTCCCTCTTGCCCTCCCTTCCTGTTTACTTGCAACCTTCCCTTCTCCTACCATTCAATTTCCGCCATCATCTCGTCAGTCATCCTACCTGCCCGTGGTACTCTGAACCATCGTCTGCGAATTCCTCTCCTCACTGTCCTATTCTCCTATAAAACCTCCTTGAATATGATCCACCATCCTTCCATCTTCCATACGAGTTCCTTCTACTTCCACACGGGTCAGATGTATGCATGTTTATGGTGTGATAAATATCTGTGTATCTTTTTCTCGGTGTAATGTTTCGCTATTGGATTGTCTATGTTGTGAATGTTCTATGTGGAATCACTCCCCTGAATGTTGATCATTTCCTTTTTTATGAATTATTTAATCTCTCAAGATTCTTGAATTTACTCAGTGTCAGTAACTCAACTGATAAATATAGGTATAGACATTCAAGTTTAAATTTGAAGGACACTCTCTTGCATTCCTCTTACCATATTACACTACCTTCATACCACACTACCCTTATTGCACTGAGAACACACACACACACACCACACTATTCGCTTTATACTACAACATACTATTAAACATAGTCCATCATTTTTTCACTTGTTATTTAGTCTGACCTGGTATCACTCAACCCCCTTTTGGCTCGTGGTTTCTCTGACAGAACTTGAATTTCAATGTCGTGTTGTGTGTTGTAATCTTAAGAATCCCCAGTCAAGTTATCTTTAAACTTGACATCCTCAGTAGTATTGCTTCAACCTTCTATATCGTTTCAGTGCCCATGAGGCATCTCATACCTTTCCTTAGCCACTCTGGTTCATTTTTCAGTCTTCCTTTGGTCATGATATTTATTTAGCTTTTCCATTTGTTTGGATTTTCCGAGTTTACTTTTACAACTCCCTGGCCTGACACCCTATTTCCCCCGAATTTAGTGATATCGCCCTCTGCAGATGGCTCTCTCTTTCCTTTTGCTTTTACCGCCCCTCCCTCCTCCTCCGCCTTCTCCGCCTCCTCCTCCTCCTCCTCCTCCTCCTCCTCCTCCTCCTCCTCCTCCTCCTCCTCCTCCTCCTCCTCCTCCTCCTCCTCCTCCTCCTCCTCCTCCCCTCTCCTCCTTCTCATCCCCATCCTCTCGTAATCCCCATAACCCCAACCCCAACCCCGACCCCAGTCCCCTTGCCCCCTCCCCTCCCCTCCCCTCCCCTCCCCTCTTCCCCCCCCCCTCCCCTCACCTCCCCTCCCTCTCGCTCCCATTACCCCTGCTGGT
>BOPN01007014.1:61844-66104 GCA_017312705.2 Penaeus japonicus
TCGAAAAAAAAAGTACTATACCTATTTTAATGCAAAATAAACCTGAGTGTTGGTTATAAAACATGCTTCAATGTCCGCATTTGGTTGCTTATAAAGCAGCTGCTTACAAGCCAAACGAGGTCACCTTCGGATTGGTGTTTGGCCGAGTTCTGAGCCTCTTGTCGGGTATTCGTTGAACTTTCCAAAGCCCAAATTGTTATTCTCGAAACCACGACGGCTCGCGCCGGGGGTAGTAGTGAATGGACGCGAAGCTTGTGAGCTCTATGATGGAGGCAGGAGACAGACTAACCCCAACCTTCGCTCCTTATAAAGGTGTGGAGCTACCTGGCTCAGCCTCCTCCGCAGATAGAAAACCGCGGGCTGTGTCGGCTACGCCTGCAGGCGCGGGCCGGACTCGCCCTTAGGCAGAGGAGCTCTCGGGGCGCCGCTTCTCCGCGCTGCCTTTTATGCTGAGCTATGGAAGCAGACGGTTCTTGCCGGGGTTGATATTTATATATCGTTTTCGTTTTTTGTAATAGTAAAACTGATTGAGTGAATTGATAACTCGCATGAGGGATTCTTGCAAGTAAGTGTCTGAACTTTCGGAAGACAGCATTGCATATCTTCACCGAGAAGCATGGCAGTCGGGCAGAGTTGGCAGGCGAGCTGCCAAATAGGGAAGCGCAGAAACCCTTACAAGGCATTCGCACAAGAATTATTCTATTACACGCGACATATATCTTACCTAGGAATTTTGCCTAAGAATACAAGTATCTTGGTATTCAAAACACGACAACCCATCGTCTTTGGTAAAGAGATGATAATGGTTAATAGCATTTCTCTGTTTAGATTATGCAAACAATTTACGTCTGTGAACGGGATAAAGCTCCAGCCTTTAGATAAGTGATATTTAACTGCAATCGCCTAATGAGGCCTGGATTTCTCTCTGCTTGAAGGCGTTCCAGCGCAGTCTTGCTGGCCGGACGTCGTCGTGGTTCGCATAGTCGCCGTGGACAGCAGCCGGAGCCTGCCATCGCGCCGTTTGAATAGCAAGTGCGAAAGGTGAATGCTTCGGTTGTGGATGACGTCACTCGGATGACTTCATTAGAGTGGCGTGTGTGGGCGGCGCTGAGTGACCGACACTCTCAGAGGAGGTATCCCCCCCCCCCGCACCTCCTCCTGATGGTGCGGGAAGGCTGTTAAGAGGATGCATGCCCGGACGCCCGACGAGGCTTGTCCAGGCAACAGAAAGCAGCAATTACCGAGAGGCGTCGAGTTTCAGCCAGGGAAGTTACGTGTTCAGGCAAGGTCATTAGCGCGTCCAGTCCGCCCGCGTGAACGTAGGCAGGTAGTTGACAGCCCTTGTGGCAGCGAGATGATCGTTTTCATTTATTTTTGTTCAACCAAAACATTCGCACTCGTGGAGCATGCGTTGGGGTACCACTTGTGTCTTCTGAGTGCATGCCACAGTCGTCTGTTCATGCACATCGGGATGGATTAGGCTCGGTATAAATAGATGACTGATAATCACTGAAGGAGAAGATAGGCGGGGTATGTAGAGTGGGCGAGCAGAGCTGCATTCGCTGCCTTGCCTCGGAATCTTACTTTAGTTAATTTTGGGATAATGAATGAGCGAGGTCTGATCAGCGTGTGGCTAGGAAGATACAAGAATGTGTATGTATGTCGTTGTTGTTGTTTTTGTTGTTGTTCCGTAGCTTAGGAATGCTCAGCTGAGATGGGGAGCTGCCCAGGATTGACATGATGTTGAAAGGGAAGGAACGAGGAAAAGAGTCGAGGGAAGCATAAGGAAGTGCATGCGAAACAGAAAAAAAAGAAAAACAAAAGGGGAGATTGCAGTGTGTGTAGGGGGTGGGGGGAGGGGTGCAGCAGAGATGAGGGAAGGAGGGGAGGAGGAGGAGGAGGAGGAGGAGGAGGAGGAGGAGGAGGAGGAGGAGGAGGAGGAGGAGGAGGAGGAGGAGGAGGAGGAGGAGGAGGATGGTGGTGGTGGTGGTGATGAGATGGTGATGATGATGATGATGGTGGTAAGAATGGTAATGGTGGTGGTGATGATGAGGAGGAGGATTACGATGCGGATAATGTCAATGGTGATAATGATGATAATGGTAATAATGATGATGGGAATTATAAAAAGATGATGATGATGGTGATGATGGTGGTAAGAATGGTAATGGTGATGATGATGAGGAGGATTACAATGCGGACAATGTCAGTGATGATAATGGTAATAATAATAATGGGAATTATAAAAAGATGATGATGACAATAATGATAATATGATCATAATTATAATGATAATATGATTATAATTATAATGATAATGATGATTATCATCATAATGATAATTACGATCAAAGAAATGATACCAATAATGATTATAATAAGGATAATCAGGATCATGATTATGATAATGATAATGAATAATGAGGATTATAATCATCACCATCCGCATCATCATTGTGCTAACGACAATGATAATGATGATGGAAATGATAATAATAGTGATAGTAGTAGTAACAATAATAATGATATTAATGATGATAGTGATGATGGTGATGATAAAGAATGAACGAATGAGTAGATAAATCAGTGGATAATACACTGATTTACGAAACCGTTATCATACATATCAGAAAATTTGTCATCCATGTAATATTGCCTTGATCTCCTTATCATTACTGTCAATATCACCATGTTAATTTTTTTGTTACTAATGCTTGTCTTATCTTCTTCGGTTATGATATCAGTTTTGCAAACCACAGCTATTATTAATTTTTCTCGAAAAATGTCAAGAGTAGATAATGGCATTTCATCTTATACGATTGCATAGTTACTATTCATCAATTGTTCAATCGTGTTTGATATTGACTGAGGGAAAATTTGGACAATTCACTAAACATAATTGGAGAATATTCGATCAGATATGATTAGATACGCCTACAAACTTCTCTAATCACGTAAAAATAAACCTCTCTAACGGCGAATTCCCTTCCAGAAATAAACGGGAATAAGTGATATAGCATATGCGTAGATCCGAACATATTCATAACATTTATTACCTCAAGCCAACGGATAGATTGCCATGCTAATGACTCGGGGATTATCAGGCTTAGGAGTGCAAGGAACAGCTGTTTTCGTCTCTCAGGTTATGGCAGCGAATGAGGTTCTAGGAAGCGGAGGGCAAAGCAGACCCACTTCGAGGAAAAAATTGTTTATTTGGTTATCTTTCAATGTCATTATTTTATCATATCACTCTTTTCTCATTATTGATATTTACATATCTGTGTAACTAAAGTTAATGTAACAAGCGTTGCTTCCGTAAAACTTCCGTATGTAAACTAATCATATTCTTATTTCACTGGCTTGTAGGGGCAATGAACAAAATGATTTATATGATTTATGATTATGATTTATATCTGTGTGTGTGTGTGTGTGTATAACCATAGTGTGTGTGTGTTAATTAAGGGAGATATCTTTTTTATTTGATGTTGAAATATAGTTGTTTCGAATAAATTGGAAACATAAAAGCTTGACTTACTTTTACTGAACAAAATGTAATTGGCAAAGGCAATATCCAGCTGAAATTTCGTAAGCAAAATTTATATGAATTCACAGAGAAAGAGAGAAATACACAACAAAAACACACACAAACACAAACACAACCACACACACACACACACACAAGCACAACCACACACACAAACACAAACACACACAAACACACACACACACACACACACACACACACAAACACACAAACACACACAACCACAATCTCACACAACCACACACAAACAAACACACACACAACCACACACACAGACACATAACCACACACAAACAAACGCACAAACACACACAAACAAACAAACACCCATGAGTCATCGAACAAGTCCCCTTCAATGAATCAGCAAGCACTTCCCCCAAACACAAGCCAAGAAGGTGTGACTAAAGGAAAGAGTCTGGGTGAAGACACGTCTTAAAGAGGCAGGGAAGTTTGGCTTGAATAAAGAGAGCAAGCGAGAGGCGTTTCCGCGAGCAACTGTTTTGCCTTTTCTGGCTTGGTAGGGGGTTGGGAGGGAAAGAGGTAGACAGGGATGTGTGTGATGTGGAGAAAATGAGATGAATTGTATTGTGGTTGTTTATTTATGTATGCATGTACGTAGCAAGCATACAAACTTGCACACGCTGACATATGCATATGTATATATATATATATATATATATATATATATATATATATATATATATATATATATAGAT
>BOPN01007015.1:9243-11743 GCA_017312705.2 Penaeus japonicus
GATTTTAACGATATGGTAATCGTATCTAATGATGTCCTCTTTATTGGCTCGTCAGTTGAGAAACATACAAACATACGCGCGTGCGCACAGATGCACACAAAACACACACACATACTTTAACACATATATGTTTGCATATGTATATGTATATATACATATATATATATATATATATGTATATATATACATATATACATATATATGTACATATATACATACATACATATATACATATATATACATATATATACAGATATGTATATATATATATATATATCATCATCATATATCATCGTCAGCCTGTATGATTTCACTGCAGATGTAGGCCTCTCTCAGTCTTTTCCAGTCACCCGGTCTTATGTCTACTGATTCCAGTTTATTCCTGCGAAAATCGCTATATCATCCCGCCATCTTGTCATTGGTCGTGCCATTCGTCTCTTTGTGTCGCGTATTTCCAAATGTGTTGTTTTCTTTGTCCACCTGTTGTCCTGTCTCCGATATACTGTATATGTCCAGCCCACTGCCACTTTTTCTTCTTAATACTCTTGAGCATATCTTCTACTTTTGTTTGTTGCCTGATCCATGTGACTTTTTTCTTGTCTCTTAAGCTAACACCTAGCATAAGCTTTTATATTACTCTTTGAGCACTTTCTAATTTCCTCTCGTGTGCCTTGGTCGTAGTCCATGTTTCTGACCCATATGTTATGACGGGGAGGACACATTGGTCAAAAATCTTACTCTTTAGATATAGTGGCAGACGACCTCGTAATATATTACTATGTGTACTGAAGGCACTCTAACCTAGCCTGATTCGTCACTTTAGGTATACATACTCGTTTACTGCTTCTAGTACTTCCCCCTGTATTTGTATTTGCTTAACTGGGGTTTGACTGTTGAACATGACTTTAGTCTTTTTCATGTTCATTTAAAAGGCCAATCTTCAGACTTTCCCTATTCAAATCGCTTAGTAATTGTTGTAATTCATTTGCTGACTCGCCGAAAAGAACAATGTCATCTACAAATCTTAAATTGCATAAGTATCCATCACCTATTTTAATCCCTTTCTCCTTCCAATCTAACTTCTTGAAAACTTCCTCCAAGCAGGCTGTAAACAGCTTCGGTGAGATAGTGTCGCCCTGCCTAACACCCTTTTTTATTGGTATTTGATTGGTATTTCCTCTACTCCTTGTTTACGAATTGCATCTAGTACTGCAGCGATATGTACCGAATCGAATGCCTTTCCGTAATCTACGAATGCCATACACAGGGGCTTCCTATATTCATTTGTTTTCTCCCTTATTTGAGTTAGTGTGTGGATATGGTCAGTAGGTGAGAATCCGCTGCAGAAGCCTGCCTGTTCCCTGGGTTGTTTTGAATCTAATGTATCGGTGATGCGGCCTGTGATGATTTTTGTGAACAGTTTATAGATTAATGAATTTCTTTAAATCTTTTGTGTATTAAAATTATTATGCGTTTTCCCAGGATTTCGCAGTTTTACCGACGCTTTGACATTTGTTAAAAAGCTTGGCCAGTTTTGCTGCCGCAATTTCTCCTGCATTTTGAATAAAATCTACACTAATGCCGTCTCTTCATGCATTTTAGTGCCCTTTTTACTTCCTCTACCGTAATGTGTGGGACGTCTCCAATTGTTGTGTTTGTCTCCGTACGTGGTTGATCGTTTGAGTGGTATAAGGCGCGATAGAAGTTTTCTATTACTTTGATAATTTCATTTTATTGTATGTCACCTCTCCATTGGGTTTCTTTACTGCATATATTTAGTTTTCCCCTATTTTGAGCCTCCTCTTTGTTGCCTTAAAACTGGTGCCGGAAAGCAGAGCTTCATTTACTTTTCGAATGTTAAATTTGCGCACATCTTTCTTCTTGTCTCTGATTGATGTTATTTTCATGTCCCTACATTGTTTCATAAACTGTTTTGTCTCTACCGAAAGCTTACTGCATTTTTCTTTTTCGTCAAGATCCTCGAGAGGGGAGGATCTGTTTCGGATGTTAAAACTGAATTCCGTCGCTCTAGTCTTAAAGTTTTATATATATATATATATATATATATATATATATATATACATGCATATACATACATATATATATATATATATATATATATATATATATATATATATATATATATATATATATATAAATATATATTTATATATATATATATATATATATATATATATATATATATATATATATATATATATATAACATATATATACATATACATATAGATACATAATTATATATATATATATATATATATATATACATATATATATATATATATATATATATATATATATATATATATATATATATATATATACATACATACACACACACACATACATACACACACACACATATATGTAATATGTACTGGGAAAATTAATAGACAATTTTGGCCATTCAACTGATTTATTCACATTTTTATTGACAGAAGGAAATTTTTAGACAATAAATATGTTTTTTTGTTTCTCCT
>BOPN01007015.1:16743-19243 GCA_017312705.2 Penaeus japonicus
CTTCTTAACAAATATCTAAGCAATGTTAAACTCTGAAATCCTGGAAAAGAACGCGATAGTAATTTTAATACACAAAATAGGGAAAATAAAAGACCTAAAGAATACTGACACACAAGCCACCTTTCAGCAATGTAAAGAAATTCATTAATCTATAGACTGTTCACAAAAATCATCCCAACCTGCACCAGTGATACATCAAATTCAAAACAACCCAGGGAATAGGCAGGCTTCCGCAGTGGATTCTCAACTGCAGACCATAGGAAGCCTAGGGCGAGGTACTAGAAGCAGTTAACAAGTCTGTATACCTAGGGCAAATCATCCAGACGAATACATCCTGCGATGCCGATGTAAAACGACGAATCGGGCAAGGTTAGAGTGCCCTCGGTACACACATTAATACACTAGGAGGTCCTCTGCCATTATGTCTAAAGGAGAAAAGTTTCTAATGTATGTGTCCACCTTATGACAGCATATGGGTGCTGTGCTCAAAGAGGAATGGCAAGGATTATGCTAGGAGTTAGCTTAAGAGAAAGGAAAATAACTACATGGATCAGGCAACAAACAAAAGAAGAGGATATATTTAAGAGCTTTAAAAAAGAAAAAGTGGCAGTGGGTAGGACATACATATTGGGAACAGGACAACTGGTAGATGAAGAAAACAACATGGGAAATACACGATACAAAGAGACGAAGGGCAAGACTAATGACAAGATGACGTAATGAAATGCTAATTTCGCAGGCATAAACTGGAATCAGAGGATACAAGACCGGAATGACTTGAAAAGATTGAGAGAGGCCTATGTCCTGTAGTTAGGGTGTACGCTTGAAATCTCAACTGCCCCGACTTTCTCCAAAATGCATGAAAGTTAGTTGTTAGAAAGTTAGAAAGGTAGTTGTAGTATTAGCTCCTGAATCCGAATGTGTAATCAGAATTTCAACATTTTCATCCCTCGCCGAATTATTAGTGATTTCTTATCAGAAAATGAAAGTTGTCCAATATGCATGAAAATTCACATGTAGATGTATTTATGCCTTCTGTTATCGAAATTTCGATATCTCGGTGTCCCGCTGAGTTATCGGTGAGTTCTTATAAAAAAAAGGAAAGTTGTCCAAAATTAATGAAAATTCAAAGGTGGATGTATTTTTGATTAGTCACATTATTATTATTACTTTTTTTTTTAGAGATTTTGATAACAAATTTTGAATCAATAATTACTCAAGTGTGCTGACTCGGACTCAAGAGGTAAAAACTGCATCCGTCTGTGGATTTTCATTAATTTCGGACAATTTCGTTTTTCTTGTAAAAGTCAGTGATAGCTCGACGGGAGATCAAGGTTAGGAAATTCTGATAACAAAATTGAATTCAGAAGCTTGAACTGCATTTGTCTGTGAACTTTCATCTTCTGATGAGAAATCACCGATAACTCGGCGAGGGATCATTTCGATTTTTTTCGGATTTAAGCTCAGACGGCAATTCTGCGTCGAATGAGTCCCATGTCATTATCATTAGAAGTCATTTTCAAGTTTCGACACTTATTAACCTGCCAAGCGCAGGCCATTTCTTTTTATTTTTTATTTTTTATATATGGTGTATTTTGATTAGAGGCTTCATATATCTTTGACCGAAAGTGATTGCGATTGACCGAAAAAAGTTATGGTGGAAAAAAACTTATTTTCGCAATTCTGACCAGCTGGCTAACCGCGGTTCAATTTTTTTTTTTTTTTTTAGCATTTTTGAACTCATTGCGGTTCTTTTGATGTATAATACATGGGTACTACTCCAAAATTCAAAGTGGGTTCACCCTACGGCTGTATTGGAATGATACAGACTGTTGATAATGATATATATATATATATATATATATATATATATATATATATATATATATATATATATATATATATAGACAGATAGATAAACACACACACACACACACACACACACACACATATATATATATATATGTGTGTGTGTATGTGTATGTGTGTGTGTATGTATATGTATATATATACATATATATGTATGGGTATAAAATGTGTCCCTACTACAACCTGTTTGTGTAAAAGGTATATATCCCAAATACTGACACTAATTTGTGTGTTGGGCAAACGGGTCCCGTCGCTGGCACCCGAATATGTGGCGAGCAGAGAGTGATCTAATTCCCACACATAATATAAGGGATGATGTGAAACACGGTAGCTAAAAACATTAACAATATATTATAACTCAAGATGTATATATAACATTATTTACAAGGGAGGCACGATATATACAGGCAAGGTGGAAGCTAAGCCTGTCGCAAGCTAATAATACCTGAGCTATAGTTATGTCAATAACACTAATGAAAACACAGACAATGCACAGTATATGAAATAAGTCACTAAAGGCACTAGACACAACTCAACCTGGAATCCCTTGAGGAGGAGGTCCTCTCGACTTGAAGGTCGAACTATTTCTGTCTAAATCTATCTATGACATATTTTGAGCAGAGATACTGGG
>BOPN01007015.1:51700-54200 GCA_017312705.2 Penaeus japonicus
TATATATATATATATATGTGCATACACATACATATGCACACAGAGTGAGAGTTAAAAACAGTTAAAAATGAGCCACAGCTTGAGATACATAGCGATAGGGATAGACAAAGCGAAAAGATTACGCGGTGGTGGTTTTGTAGAATATGTTGCATTTCATTATATTTGCGGAAGGTGCACAGTATACGATACATTTTTGTTTTCTTTTTTTTTTTTTTTTATAATAGGCCCTTAATATAAACTACAAAGGAAAAAACATACATCGCCAGCACCGCATAATGCAACCCTTTAGTCAACATACATTATTACCTGCGAACTCCAACTTTCATCTTTGTTTCCTGCGCGAGATATGTTTTTTTCATTTTCATTTTTTTTCGCGAGGGATCAGATATAAAGCCATGGTTTTAAATGAAAGCCGATTCGAGGAGATTGTCCCGGGATCAACCTCGATCCTTTGTTTCATTTAAAAGTGTATGTCAGTATCCATACACATCCAGCCACCCACAAACACACAAACATACATACATACATACACACACACATACTCATTATATATATATATATATATATATATATATATATATATATATATATATATATATATATATATATATATATATATATATATATATATATATATATATATATATATGTGTGTGTGTGTGTGTGTGTGTGTGTGTGTGTGTGTGTGTGTGTGTGTGTGTGTGTGTGTGTGTGTGTGTGTGTGTGTGTGTTTTTTTTCTTTTTTTCTTTTCTTTCTTTCATTCTTTCTTTTTTTATCTATTTATTTGCATCTATCTATCTATCTATATCTATCTATCTATCTATCTATATTCATTCATCTGAGCGTTCTCAATTGCGTCATTTTAGTGTATGTGTTCTTTTTAGCAGTGTCGTATATCTACTTCATTCAATTTGCAATTTCACGATGGAACGATGATTCATATACATGAGGAGAGAGTTTATTGCAGATTTTCTGATAGCATTTCTTACTCAACGACTCATAGCATTGAATCTGAAGTACTAGGGATATTTTACATATAAAATATTAACTGATCAAATCTTAATTGCTAAAATCCACTAAGATCGAATGACCGGCAGAGAAATTTAAGAAATTTCTCCGATCGTGATCAATGACATTTGACTAATTAACTTTTTTTTATCGTTACGTAACCCTGAATTCGTTCACTAATTCCAAGACATTAGAATAATGTTCCCAAACATTATTCTTTATGTAATTTGAATTGCAATAATAATACCTTATATTTCTAACAATGGGCGTAGACAGGCAAGGAAAGGTATGCAAAACATTAGTATTTATTTAGAATATGTGACGTGTGACTAAATTTGCCCGCCACTTAGCATTTACTTAGGTTGGTAAAAAAATAATAAATAAAAAAATGAATAAAAAAAAATAAAAAAATAAAAAATAAATAAATAAATAGTAGCGAAAGGCTCACAAGATGAAGTGAAAACAAGTCCGCATCTACAATTCAATAAATGATAAACAGTATGTAATGTATTTCCATCTACAGCGCATACATGGGTATGGATTTCACTTTAAGCAAATTTACGGTTAAATCTGAAATCACTGTTTGTTATACACAAGACAATGTAGCAAAATCTTATTACAATACTAATCTCCTGTAGAAGTAAATCAATAAATAGTTGATGCATAAGAAATAATACAAAAAAAAATTTTCCTTGTATTTCTGGAAAGACTAGATTCAAGATGAATAAAAGATAATACTAATTAACTGGAGACGACACATTCTTTTCCGTAAAACATTTTGTTTTTCGTGATGTAATTGAATTTACAGACATGAAAGAATGAAAAAATCTTATTTAATTACATATCCGGATAAAGACGGAGAGGAAAGTAATAAAAAAATATTTAATCTTTCTCTCTCTCTTTCTCTCCTTCATCTTACTTTACTATTATAAATCAACTAAATCCCAAAACATCAAACTTATTTGATTATTTCTAATACGGAATTTATTTTCCATCGCAAAAAATGTTGAAATGCTCCTCTTTGGAATTATCATCACATTTACCTTCCATTTATATAGCAGATTATCGGCACTGACCTGATTATCATGCAACAGCTGATTTCACAAGTCTTATCTCTTCGTGCATGATCAATATTCACACAGCATTATGTACACAAGCGAGTGTCTTCACCTTTGACCTTAGAGGAGCTGCTGTCCGTATCCTAGGTAACATACTTTTGTCTATCTTTTAAAGCTTAGGTATGGTAACGATGATATAAGGCTGCAACACGTAGTATTTTGACTGTCCGTAAGGTTCAGTTTTGTTGGACTGAAGCTAGAGTCCTGTTGTATGCTAATATAGATTATTTGTTTACCTTTAATTGTTTGTACTCTCTGGTACCCGGCGCTGTTGTCGGCTCACCAGTTGAACCCTGTGTTATGTGATGCTTCCCTTTGTCACCTGAAAATGACTCACGCAAATTGTCTTACCGAATTTAAGCCTATTTTTAAA
>BOPN01007016.1:0-15000 GCA_017312705.2 Penaeus japonicus
TATATTCAAATGATATATACAATGAATGTAATACACATATAAATAAACATATATAATTACAATCAAATGAATATAATTAACCCATTACGGACGGGTATCATGACAAATGACGATAGTCGCCATGATGTATTTTGCGTTGGGGAGGGTTTGTCGCTGTTTCTTTATTGTACAATAGGTAATATCTATGATTAATATTTGATGATGACAATTGCAATCATTATTACTACACCTTTTGTAATATTCGCCACACCAGGTTTAGTTTATAATCCTAACACAGATGGCACCACTCTCTCCTAGCAACAGCAGAAAAGAAAGCTTTAACTGGCACCCACCTACGGTCTCTGCTAAACACTATCTTCAAGGTGCGATGGTGCACAGTAAAATGTCATTCTCCTGCTCTAAATTACTGGCGATGAAGGCTGTGTAAGTAATATGGGAAGAGGAAAGTGATATAATCTATGCTCAGTATCAATAATGTGCCCCAGTGCCAGTATGGCTGCCTTGCGCTCTGTGGCACTCACACTCATAATCACAGGTATCCTTCCTCCTCCACATCTCTTCATGTAATCTTCATCGTAGATGGTTATTTCTTTCGTGTTTGTTTACGAAAGGACGCGAATACGAAAAAACGTTGCTTTTCGTCCTTCCATAGAACCGCAACATTTCTATCAGAATGAATAAAAAGAACATAATGAGCTGATTTGGATCCTATACTGCAATTTTAGTCTACTGCTGCATATATATAGCCTGCCTTATGACACATGTCAGTCTCACAATTCGATCGATGTCCACTGACGGACATAAAAAATGGCTCGCAGGTGGCACTAGTACCCGTTCTGGGGACAAGGAAAGCAAATACCCCCCTTTTCAATAGGTTAAGAAATAAACCGATATAATTATAATTATGATAGTTATAATGTTAAATATGATATACAAAATTATACCTATTGTATATTAAGCAAAACATATCTCTGTAGAAAATTTTCTGAAAAAAAAAACAATCGTGAACCATTTCTGTCAATCGAGAACCAATTCTATCAATCAAGAAGAAAAAAAAAGAACCCTTCTATCGGGGACAAAATAATGTTCGAGATCAAATCACATCTATCTGTCTCTGTCTATTGAATGGCAAAATTTCACAGAGCGCAAATTCTACCAATAAGGCATAACCTTCCATCCAGAGCAGGACACGGTCATAGCAGGTCAACACGGTCACTAAAACCTAATAATCCTCCCATCTTCCCTCACTGTTACCACGTCCTGTGCAACTGGATCCTAAAAATAGGATCTCCGCCATATTCTTGCTTCCTGCTAGTGGCTGGAGCGATTTATATAACCAGCTTTCGACTCGAGGTTTATATAAACAACTCAAGACAAGGTGAAGGGGTGTTCGTCTGGGACTCCGGTGTGTTTTGCCGATTCGTTTATGATTGTTAGTCATGATTCAAGTGCTATTTACAAACTGATAACGTTATGTATACATATATTGATAATTCTATGTGTATATATATTTGTATATATATATATACATATATATGTATATACATATATTATGTACATGTACACATACATGTGTGTATATATATATGTACATATTAATATATATATATATATATATATATATATATATATATATATGTATATATATACATACACACATACACATATGTGTGAGTATATATGTATATATATATACATAAATATGTATATATACATATATATATATACATACACACATACACATATGTGTGAGTATATATGTATATATATACATAAATATGTATATATACATATATATATATACATACATATATATATATATACATATATATATATGTATATATATATATATATATATATATATATATATATATATATATATATACATATATGTTTATATATATGTATATATATATATATATATATATATATATATATATATATATATATTGGATATGTATTTTCAGGAATTGAGAAATGCTATAATACATTCGATGATGGCAAACTGATAAATAAATGAATCACTACACAATCACACGAACACATGCTTGTATGATTTCTCCTTCACCCGTATTATAACCTAACCCTAGTGGTAGAAAAGCACTGAATCAAAGCTTGAATATACCTTCCAAATGATTCAATCAGTCGAATTTGACTGTCTGGTCTATAAATTAAATATCTGAATCCTGACTTGGAAATCCTTTTTACTGAATTAGTTGTTTATTTTCCTACCAATCAGCCCATCAAAAACAATGAAAAGGGAAAATCAAAATTCAATACCTTGAAGGTAGCTCACTCCCATCAACTTTAAGATAATTCTCGGTCACACTGGAAAGGCTAGTATGGCAATAACTCGGCGTATCGTAGATAGGGCTAAGACCAATCGTGTTAATGGATGAAGAACTGCCATTGGGTAAAGGAGAGGTAGCTTTACAGAGCTCGAAGAAACGACGGTAAGCTTTCCGAAAATTGGCGCTCGAGACAGTGTACACGAGGAAGTTGACAGCGTATTGGATCCAGTAGACCATGTATACTCCGAGTCCTACGTTGATGTTGTGGTTGGCGTTGATGTTGTAGAAGCAGATTGGGGTGACGCAGGAGAGGAAGAGGAACATGAGTGTCAGGACGAGGGCGCTGGACCTCAAAACGCGTCTCTTCAACACCAGGGGGAATCTGTCAAAAACTAGAAACCTTAATATGCTGCATTTTATAGTATCTGCATTTATGGGGTAAATGTGTGAATGCAATGTATAAATGTACAGGGTATCCATCTTTACAATTTAAAAAATATATTACGAAAGCAAACGATCAGACGAATATGTGGAACTTATCACAAAATAAGGAGTAGATTTTGATTTTTTTTTTCATTGTTTGTAAAATATTTTAAAAAATCAATATTTACTTTCGGTACACGATATCTTAAAAGTAACATAGAAAGAAGTCCAGGGTAGTGATATCTGGTGAACGAGGTGGCCAGGGAATCAGGCCATCTCTTCCAATCCACCTGTTTGGAAATGTTTGATTTAGCAACCCACAAACATGCAGTCCCCAGTGTGGTAGTGCACCATCTTGCTTGAAAATGATGGTTGGTTAAAGGTTAAGAAGTCAAGGTAAACAGCTATAGTAATTGATGTCTCGTTGAAGAAAAATGGACCAATGATTCAACTGCATATGATCCCACACCACGTATTCACCTTTGGGTTATCTTGGTGAAGTTCTCACAGATTCGCGCATTGTTTGTGTTCAGTTTCCCTGAAACATGAAAGGTTGTCTTAGAACTAAAACAAACCCAGTCGAGGAACGTTTCTTCCTCAGAAATTCGTTGCAGCAAACGTCTTGGTTTACCTTTTGGCTCGAGTGTCTCTATAAATTGCATTTGCACGTACAATCGCAAGTTCTTGTGTAGGAATTTGTGCATTGATGAACGTGGTAGCTGTAAGAGTTTGGCTGCAGTATGGATGGACTTTGTTCAAGAACAATCAAAGGTTTGTCTTACACAATCATTGTTTTCCTCGGATGTTCTTGGTCGTCCACTCCTCCCTTTATCCAACACTGTTCCTATCTCCGTACATTTCTTGTGCCATGCACGAACTGACGGCCCTGGCGGTGGATCTCTTCTGTAGTTCTGTAGTTGTATATATATACATATATGTATGTATAATTGTACATATATATATATATATATATATATATATATATATATATATATATATATATATATATATAAATGTATAGTCAAGTCGAGCCGTACTTCGACCAATCAGCGAGGTTATCGGAGCCCTCAAAGTGATCTCGTATTATCCCAGCTGGCCTTAAACTCCTCAGAATGGAATTTTCTTAGATTCAAACATAGATTCACTTCAGACTTCGTGTCAAGAGTAATCCTCATCCTTCGACTCCTCCATCCTGAATGGAGGGCTTCAGGTAGATACGTGTCTAGTACCTTAGTGACTTTAATTCATAGACTGTGAAATGTCAGTGTTTCCTGGGTGTTCTCGATATAACTATATTAGATCTCGTTAGCTTTGCTGTAGGTTTTGATTTCCCTATTAATTTTAATTTGTGCCCTTATTGTTGTAAATAATGATATACATACATACATACATACACACACACACTCACACACACATATATATCTTTGAATTATGATATATTCTTTTCGTTTTAGCTGCTGTGTTTTACACCATCCTATATTTCATATGTGTGGTTATTAGAGCAATCTACACCCTGACAATATATATATATTTGTGTGTGTGTGTGTGCACATATGTTTATATACACGCACATGTATGTATGTGTGTATATATATGGATATATATTTATATATATATATATATATTGTCTTAACTAAACAGGACAACAGGAATGGTGTAAGTACTGTTTTGTCTGCAGGCGAAGTGGACTAAACAATCTTGGTATAATTACAGGTATCTATTTGATATACAGTAAAAACTCCATCAACCATTTATTGATACTATTCGATAACATGTGTCATATCATTCCTCGCATTTTCGCTCTTACTTCGTATTTGTCTGGTCCCTCGCTCTGTTACATCATCTACTACTTTGATAGTAGAGACATCAGGAATCTAATAAGTCTACAAATAATATTTAAAAATAAATGTTAAAAACTGCGGCTTCACGATGAAGCAATAACAAATCCGGTTTAACAGGTGGAAATCTCCATGGCACGTTATGTTGAAACAAAATTATGGTATCCAGCACTAAGCATTTCAAGCATTTATTTCAGAGCTACAGGTGCCATCTCCATCTCTAGTTCAAATATTTTATAAATAGAGTAAGCTCGAGATTATGGACATCTTTCCCATTGCTAACTTGTATCCTGAACATTTGAATTGAATATAATAAATGTCTGCAACTGAAACTTGATTCATCATGAAGTTCATTCATTCATCATCTCATCTATCATCTATTCAGAAAAGTTCAGCCATCCCGTGAGCTTTATTTATCCTTGCTGGCTGCAGAGACTAACTGATATTGCAACTCACTTAAAATGCTGGTTTTCAAAGTCTTGTTGCAAGTACTTAATTGTTTGCTTTTTACAATACTGTGATTGATTTGTGTGATGTGGCCATCTTGCAGTATTTGTATGTATAGTCTAAATTTCTGGAAATATCTGACAAATATACATTGCCATGGAAACGTAAGCAACTTCTAGTAATTGTAGGGTAATGCACATACGCATGACAACCGGGCAGGTGGGCACGAATCATGGGTAGTCACGACAATAGTCACTGTTCACAAGTAAGCAATAGGAAATGTAGCGACTTCCTGAGAACCAGATAAGACATTGCCGGGAAATTATTGCTAACCGGCGACCAGCAGCTGCATCGCAGTCACCGCATAGCCTCGAAGCCTCATATCCATATACAGAAGATAAGTAGAAAAAAAGTAAAAGCAGGGAGTAGCTACCACAATTTTAACATTATAATAGAAAATGAATTGTCGGCAAGTGAGTGATCGCCGGAGGCGAGTTAACTAAGCATTTAAGAAATCCAGTGAAATATAATAGAATAAATTAATGATTAGTTGCAGTAATAAAATAAATTGATACTCTGTGTCTTTAGATCCCTAAGCAAATAAAAAAAATATATATTTCAAATACAATCATGCTAGAATATAGATTGAGTTAATCTAAATTAATAACTTAAGATATGAATATACTAATACATTGTAAGATCTTATCAGGAATGAGAGA
Source organism: Penaeus japonicus (assembly GCA_017312705.2). Taxonomy (NCBI): domain Eukaryota; kingdom Metazoa; phylum Arthropoda; class Malacostraca; order Decapoda; family Penaeidae; genus Penaeus; species Penaeus japonicus. The sequence goes on from BOPN01007016.1 coordinate 5,719, forward strand.
ATTAACCGGGAAGGAATATGCTATAAAAATGAAAACAATATGTAACATTGATAAGAACTTTGACAAAGTGGCGCCTTAACAAGGACTTGACAGTGAAAATGAAAACACAAAGCATAGATTAAAGGCAGTTTCCCTTAATTACCTCATGGTGAATCTATAGTGAGCAGTGTCGTGTATTATAATTTTTGAGAGCACTTAATTTTTGCTTCAGCAAAAATGTCTGCAAAATTTTTCGTGAAAGAAGCTAAGCTGATAGGGCTTGAGGAAGCAGTGGTTATCGTGGATTACTTGAGTAAACGTCAGACGGAGGAGCGAGAAATACGAGCGAGCCAGCGTGAGCGTAAGAAAGAGCTACAAGAAGAATGGGATAGGCAGCAAGAGCACGAGCTGAGGATGCAGCAGTTGAGAAGAGAGAAATCGCCGGCATCGGTAGGGCGCAGACGGAGACGAACAAAAGCTTGGCTCATGCGCAGACGGACACGAACAGAAGCTCCCCTGATCAGGCATCACCCTTGCCTCACATCCGGTAACCTGCATACAAAGAAGGGAGCGAATCGAACCGTAGGTTCAGATGTTTGGAGATTATACTGATCTTTATCAGTTAGATAAAATCGTGAAGAAGCTTCATTTCCAGAGTCTAATCGAAGGGAAATCTTTTGAAATCTTCCATCCTCTCGATGTGAGCGACAAAATGTACACGTCAATGAAGTCGGCGTTGATGAGGGCGTTGACGTGATACTTCAGTTCAGCCAGGCAATGATGAAAGTAAGAAAACTACCACTCAGTTCCTGCTTCATTTGTCAGGCTATAACTGAAAAGAAGGTCTCAGAGATTTGATATGTATTCAGCTAGAAAAGTCGTGCCCTCAGGACCTCATGGCACAGTTCAAGATCCACCAGATCAAGACTGTAGAGCAGATGTCTGAGAAGATAGATGCCCACCTTTCTGCTTATGGATATCACACTTCTAAGCAGTGGAAAAAGCCAGCTTCTTCAAATGTCCAGCAATAGAAAGGAAGTCAAGAATTACTTTCACAGTCGCAACAGAAGTTTCAGCCTACTCTAAATCCAAAGAATAAATATTTGTAGACAAAAGCACAGCCGAAAATACCAACTGCACTAACATCCATGGCATGTAGTGAATTAGGAAACTCAGGGATGCTGGCAGAAAGTTATGGCCGCTTGTATGAGTGAGGAAGATATCCTCGAGAAGCCAGAAGTCACAGACACTCCCTGGGTACACAACATATGACTATCTGCCACCTCTACAGATCCTGAGAAGCAGAACTCTCTCTTCATTCAGTCAAGATCAGAAGGAGGTGGTCGGATAACTGTTCTCTGAGCCAACGGTTCATCGGGGTGTGTTGTTAAACAAAGTCATCCCCTAACACAACAATATACCAGGAGTAGAATTAACCCATTGCAGACGGGGGATAGATTTGCTTGCCCAGTCTCCAGGATGGGTTTTATTTCAGAGCGAGGCAGCTTGATGTGTCATAATTTGAATCTTCCCACTCTCTTTCATCACTGATTATAAAACTAGAGCCATTTTTGTATATATGCCATATGACAGGGTCTATCAAGGCTACAGTTGACTAAAATTGCAGTATATGATCCATATCAGCTCATTATTCTGTTTAGACTAAGTATGATAGAAGTATTGCTGTCATATGGGAGGGGGGGGGGGGAGCAACTTTATTTTTACGTATTTTTTTGCTGTCATGAACGAATACAAAAAATATAAACTCCTACAATCAAGATAACATGAAGAGATAGAAAAGAGGAAGGAAACCTGTGCTTCTGACAGTGAGTGCCACAGAAATAGGCATGCCTGTTGGCACAGGATCACATTTTAGGCACTGGGTATGGCTTGAGTCAATTTTCTCGTCTCGTTCTGCTTGCACATCCTTCATCTACAGTACTTTAGAGCAATAGGTCGTCAACTTGCTGTATGCCATCGCTCTCTAAAGATAGTGCTTGCTAGAGACAGTAGATGGGTGCCATTCAAGGCACCCATTCAACTTCTACTGGTGCTAGAAAAAAGTGGTGCCATCTAGGTTTTGGAAGTTAGGTTTGCTGAATATTACGGTAATTATAGTCATTATGCCTGCAATTGCCTTCATCACTTACTCCTTAGTCATAACACAATCAAATAGCACAATGATCCAAAATTCCTGAATGTCAAGTACGTCATGACACCCATCGTCAGGCCAAAGCTCCTGTGTCATGTATATCATGATACCCGTCCGCAATGTTAAAATGATTGATGGATCTCTGGTTAATGACCCAGAAGCAACCATACACAAGGAGAGTCCGTTCTTTACAGGGTAAATTACAGAAGCTGCGATAGGCAACCTCATCTTCGATGTCATCAGAAACATCAAAGGGGTGAGGAATAGTTGTACTGGTGATGTTGCAATGCAAAACAATGGCATGATAATCGTTCCGAGGGACCAAGCCATTCTCACCTTCCTCCAGGAGACAGGCAAACTCCTGGAAGGGCAGAAGGTGAGCTTGTCGGCTCTGACTCCCGAAAAGAGGAAATCCAAGAAGGTGCTTCTTGACTTTCCTCTGAGGTCATCACTGCTCATCCCAAGGTGGTGGGAGCTTCCTGACTCTCCAAAGGGAAGTCCTGGTCACTTTGAAGGGAGCCCCAGTTGCATCCTTGGACCTTGGCAATTGGGGCTCCTACAGCCTCAGGACATATGTCTCAGACCCTCTCCGCTGATTTACATGCCAGAAGTATGGGCACCACCAGGCCACTTGCTCTACAAAGCCAAAGTGTGGTGTCTGTAGTCAGGCACACAGGTGTACCTCAAAGCACACAAGAAGGGCAAGCAGGACTCCACTGCTAAGTGTCCCAACTGCCACAAAAAGCACCACTGTAAGGCACAGGTACTGTATATCATGTGACCTACAACATTGATTATATATTTCTTCTTAATTCAATGTTATATCGCTGGCAGTCTGTTTTGACCTGACGTGTCCTGTTTCCTGTATTCTTTTCCGCCTCAAAACTCAGCTTATTCTGCAGCTGTATTTCCTAACGGAAGGCCAGAGGCGTAGAAAGTGACTCAGGATTCATACTCAAGAAGGACACAGAAAGATCCCAAGCACATCAAGACAGATTAGATAAGACAGACAGACAAGAGAAGAGGCAGAGTGAGCAGCTCTGACCAAGTTTATTAACAGAGTCCACAATAAACACCATGGCATGTGAATGTCTGTCTGTTTATCCACTGAATCACAACCAGGGCATCGAGTGGTTTACAACTGCTTGCAGCGGGTTACAACAACTGGTGCAAGTGGGTTACAACTAGGTGCCAGCAAGCAGGTTACAACTGTTGGCAGTGGTGGGTTACAACCATGCCTGTAGCCTCCGCTGTTCCGTAAGGAAGGAAGAGGCTCTTCGGTGGCAAGAGGTCGTTGCAAAGCGACCAGACTTTGTTCCCGCCCCTCCAGGCACTTATGTCTGGGGGGCAGAACAAAGGGGTAAGGGCCCTCCCTTCTCCTAAGAGGAAGGACGCACCGCCCAAAGCGAAACCATCAACGAACACTGGTTCTGGTGGAAGTTCCAAGACAGATGCAGACCTGGAAGGTGTCTGGGAACACTACAAAGTCTTCCCCAAGAGTGGAAAGATTAACTCTGTTTATAGAGGACTTGACGCTCCTACTGACGACAGTCGTCACGACAGTTGCGACAGGAGTGGGAAGGACTAGTGAGGAGATGAAGAAGGAGGTCAAGGTCGCCATGACGGCAATGACTTAGACTGTCACTGCCCTGAAGGAGAGGGAGATAGTCCTATGGTTTCAACACCAACTCCAACTCAGGGCGAGACTCCTCTCCCCACAAACCCCCAGGACGAAACTTGTCTCCCCACCCAAACTACAGCCAAGACCACACTGGCAGAGCCTGCACCCAAACACCAAAGGGTGAGGAAGCCACGACCATCCAGAGTGAAGGTCAAGGCGACCAGAGGTTCTCCACCTTCCAGGAGACCCAGCCCTACTAATGGCTCGACCTGTCCTGACAACAGTGATGAGTCAAGTGAGGAAATCACGTTCAGTGAGGAATTCACCAAGGAGTTGTCAGACTCTGAAATGTATGACGTTACCCACACTGGATATGTCGCCGTCGTTGACACAGACCTAATGGCCTCAGATTAGCACAATGGCTTCTAATCTAAGTATACTGCAGTGGAACATCAATATCTTTTCCATAAGGAACGCCCTTCTCCACACGATCGTGTAATCTTGGAACATTGACATTGTTATGCTCCAGAATTAGTTGGTCTGTGGACAACACTGCCATGAGTAATTACTATGGGATAGTTACCACCATCTTGGACGCTGGCCCGGCACCTGTGCCCCAGCACAATCCTCGATGGAAGGTAGACAGGCCCAACTGGAAAGCTTTCCAGGAAGCCCTGGCCAGGTACCTCAGAACCATTGACTTCTCACTTAACGATAATGTGGATATACTTAAGGCCAGACTAGTAAATGCCATAGATGAGGCAGCCTCAGAGACCATCTGAGGTGTTTCTTAGACGCCTGGTACTACAATGATGAGATTAAGAAGGTCAACCACAGAATCAATATGTGCAGAAGACACTTCTGCAGACAGAGAACCATTGAGAACCACACTCTTTTGAAAGAGTCTCTCAGGGATGCTCAGGAAACTGCTAAGGGGGTAAAGCAGGAAAAGTGGCTGGAGTGGTGCAAGTCCTTTGACCACCAAAATTCCCTATCAGAGCTGTGGAATCATATCAGATGGGCCACAAATCGCTCAGCCCCCAAACAGACCCACCATGACCCGTAGTCGCAGGAGGAGAGACTGGCACTCGAGTTCTCAGCTATAAGTAGCGTCGGCCTACCAGCAGAGTTGAGGGCATGCCAAGGGGAATTGCTCCAAGGCAGGCATGCCCTCATTAGAAAAATGGAGGTCAAGCCTGATGACACAGATACCATGTTCTCTCTGAGGGAATTACAGCGAACATATAAGACTAGTTCCCAGTCAGCCCCGGGTTGTGATGGGATCTCCTACATCGAACTTGCATTCTTGCATCTCATCAACAAGTCCTGGGAGACTTCCTCGCTACCACAGTACTGGAAGAGGGCTGACATAGTTCCCAACCCTAAACCAAAGGAGCCGGGACAGTACCGTCCCATCTCTCTACTCAGCTGTTTGGGAAAGACAGCAGAGAGAATTGTATTGAACCGGCTCCAATGGAAGTTGGGACCTCCATAGGAACACCTACATGGGTTCACAAAGGGTAAGAGTACTGTTCACAGCATGGCCACCTTCCTGAACACTGTCAGCAACACCGGATCTGTTATTGTCTTCCTGGACCAGGAGAAGGCTTTTGAACTGACTAGCCTGCTCTCCATTCAGGAGGTCCTTATCCGCAAGGGAATCAAAGGCAGACTGCTTGCTTGGATTAGTGACTATTTTCAGAACAGAACTACCAGAGTGAGGTTTCAAGGTCACCTTTCCAGGCATTTGCTCCTGGAGAACGGCACTCCACAATTGTGGGTCCTTAGCCCAACTCTGTATAACACCCTCATGTTAAGCAACCTCGACATTCCAATTCCAGCAGGGTGCAAGATCATTTCATATGCAGATGATCTTGCTATGAGAACATAACCAGAAAGGCCCAGCGTTGTCTGGAACTAATGTCTGAGGAATGCCGCAGAGTCGGGCTTAAGAACTCAGCAGCCAAATCGAAGGCAATGGAACTCAGTTCATGATGTCCAAGACCAAACATTGCGAGTCCAAGGATTAGAGCTAGAGTGGGTTCACATCTTCCAATACTTGGGGGTATGGGTTGCTGAGAACCTCACCTTCCGCTCTGAGATTAAATATCTTCTAGACCAGACCAAGGCAAGACTCTCTGTAATGAGAGCTCTGTCAGGGCAGTGCTTAGAGGCTGGACACCGTGTACTAAGATCGCTGTCTGTCCCATTGTGTACTACGCCTCCGTTGCCCTGATTACGGTCAAGCCTGGACTCAGGAAAAAGCTTGACATCATGCAAAACGATCCTGCCAGGATTATTCTGGGTGCCCTTGGGTGGACTAAGGTTACCAACATCCTCTTGGAGGCCAATCTTTTCCCCCTGGACACTCAGATTGATCAGATGGCAGCCCAGTTCTTTGCCAAAGTCCTACAGTTAAGACAGAAAGTGCAGCGACAACTTGCACAGAACCATGAACTCTTTGCTAACAATACCTGGCTGTCTCACACAGCCAGGGTGTTGAAATGCTTTGAACTTAAGGAGACACTACTGGTTAAGGGCATGGACCTCCCCCACCCTGACTATTTCACAACCCCACCGTGGGCACGAGCCTTGATAGAGTATTCTGTCATGAGCCTGTCAAGGAGAAAAACACAGTACTCACCACCTCTGTTAAGGGATGAGGCGGAGAGGAATATCGCCACAATCACTCCACCGGGTAGTAAAACCTACTTCACAGATGGTTCTGTAGACCCCATCACCCGCACTGCAGGTGCTGGTTTTGCAGCAATGGGTATAATGAGAGCTATGCGGGTATCTGACAATGCCTCCTCACTCCAGGCAGAGGCAGTCGCTAGTATGGTGGCCTTAGCCCATGCAGCCCAGAAGGACGTGCATGTTGTCATACATACAGATTTTAAGGCTGCCATTGACAGCCTGCAACAAAGCACACCCCTTGATAGTGTTTATCTTCTGACCACAATTCTCACCATTGCTCAGAGAATCCTGGATCAGGGTAGATGCATTGTCATCAACTGGATTCCAAGCCAAGTTAGAAGAGGAAGGCAGGAAGAAACCCTTGAGTGATCTTGTGGTGCATCCCAGCCGGGAACTGCTAAGGCGTAAAACGAAAGGAAGCGAGAACCTCCTCCTCGGCCAGCTGGTACTCAGATGCCACAGGCTATGAGTCGCTGTTACTCTCTTCAAGAATATCGAGGTGTGTCGAAGTCAGCCTTCACAAACTAAGAATAGGCTATCCTTGTGCATGGCAAATCATACACACCTTTGGGCATGATGATTGACACTACATTGTGGCGTGCCCGACACCAAATTAGAGCACTACCTGATGGAGTACGAGCACAATCGCTTCCTCAGGCAGGGCCAGAGACGACAGCTGCTGGGCCAGTAAGACAGCTATGCCTATCGCTTGCCCCCTGGCAACTGGAGTCAGCACTTATAGCTGGCAGAGGCTGGGCCACTGTACTGAATTATATTGCACCACTATTGTTCGCGTAGAGGAGCTATAGGATGACAGTGCAGCAGATGTGCAGAAGTCAAATCAACAAATACCTACGTCCTTTGCCTAGGTAATCGCCTCCATCTACTGTAAACTAGCTAATTAAGAACTGTTGAAGGCATGAGAAGCGCAAAAGACGTGTTACAACAAGAAAACAAAGGTATGTTGGTTCACCGTCGGTGATAAGTGCCTTCTTCTCTTACCAACTTCTCACAAATTGTTGGCACAATGAAAGGGCTTGTATATTGTAGAATAAATATCTCATCACTATTGTGAAGTACAGATAGGGAATCAACAAAAGAGATTCCACATCAATATGTTAAAGGAATACTTTGCTGCTGGCATCGGATGTGCGGCCTATGGCTAATGATATATGATGAGCAAGTGGTCTCTTCAACACCAACGATATCTGGCATGCGTTAAAGCTATCTTCTGGCAGAAAATGTCGAGTTTTGGCAGTACTTTTGCCGCAGCATGCTTATGCGCTGCTGCAGTGATTGCAGAAACTGCATTTGACGATGGACCCACCACTACACAGTCATATCAAAATGAGACCTGCGACGATGTGGATGCAAGTGAAACTCTAAAGTCTGAAACGTTTCAGTGCGGACTCTGAGAGGCCAAAAGTTGTAAAGGTTAATCATCACACTCTAGAACTTACTAGCTCCATAGTTATAAAGCAGAAACCTTATCTCATATCTATGCAATTAGTAGCTGCAGTTAAACAAGAGAGCCAGGATAAGGAAAGTGCGGGAATCATTGAGAAGTCTGCGTCACCCAGTGTAGTAGTGCGGAAAAAGGATGGCAGTGTAAGAACATTCGGAGACTATCGGAAAATCAACATGCTCACAAAGATGGATGCTGAACCAATGTGCGATCAACAAGTAATATTCTCCAGATTGACTGAATCGAAATTCTTTAACAGGCTCGACTTAGTGCAAGGATTCTGCCAGATTCCTTTACACCCCGAGAGCTGAGAATTCACTGTTTTCGCCAGTCCTGCAGGTCTGTCTCAGTCTAAGATACTCCCGTTTGGGTTAACAAACTCACCAGCTGCGTTCAACAGGATTAGGAAGAAAGTCTTGTAAGATGTACCAGGAGGAGAGGCATTCATTACGACATCCTGGATCATTCTTCCATGTTCGAGGAGCACCTGGAGATCCTCGAGGAGGTATTTCAACGTCTACAAGGTTCAAATATGTGAAAAGTGTGAAATCGGACATAAAGAAATTCAGTATCTTGGTCATACATTGAGTGAAGGCAGGTTTAGCTGTCAGAACGACAAGATCCAGAAGATAAAAGACACACCGCGACCCACGACTAAGAAGCAAGTGCGATCTTTTTTTAGACGTAACGGGGTATTACCGTAATTATTATTTTTTTTCACAACTTCGCAGTGTAAGCTCTCCCACTCTTTGATCTATTGAAAAAACACGCCCCGAATAAGGATAAGGTTCGCTTGGGTGATGAAAAAGAGGGCGCTATTAATTCCTTTAACAAATTGCTCTGTAAACAATCTATCTTCCAGTTGCCCAATTTTCAAAAGCTTATCCTTCGAACAGACGCATCACCAGATGGCGTAGGAGTAGTCCTCATACAGGAAACATTGAGAGACTTATCCCGTAGCTTACCACAGTTAAAATCTGAAGCCCGTCAAGAGGAACTACAGCAGTCGTCGACGGAATTAGGAAGTACTATTTCAACCTGCTGGAGACCGACTTCATGCCTTTGGAGAATCTGCGTACGTCTAAGAACGCGAACTACATGCGTTGGGCATTTTATCTCCAGCAGTTCAACTTCGCCATCCGCTACATTAAGGGCAGCGCCAACGTCGGCACAGATTTCCTTTCTCGCCTTGTGGAGAACAACTGTCAGGAAGCTCGGAGGAATCTCCTCATGGTTCAGTGGGAGTCGAGGAAGAGCGCACGCGCGTGCAGGATCCTCATCTGTGTGTGTACGTGAATCTAAGTGGACAGATCACGGGGATTAATCTATTAAGATAATTGATTTAACGAAAAAAAAATACACTCAGTT
>BOPN01007017.1:7500-32500 GCA_017312705.2 Penaeus japonicus
CACGGATCTTGGGGAAGTTGTCTTGTATGACATCAACCTCCCTAACTTTACCTCAATCTGGCCTAGCCCTTTGCGTCAGTCTGCCCTAGTCAAGACGGGAATCCCCCCCCCCCCCCTTTCGAAGCACCTCGTGCTACTGACTTAGACCTACCTACTCTAAGTGGACACGGCATGATAGAGCCTAACCTGGGCTAGGCGTAAACAGACTGCCGTGTCGTTGCGCACCTCCATGAGAGCCTCCATGGTAGCACAAAATGTTCTGATTGGGGGGGGGGGGGGGGGGCGAAACCAGCCTTGGCTTAAGTAACGTTAGATGGATAGTTAACCTCAGAGCGTATTTTTGGTTATTTAAGGACATGTCACCAATTATTATTCATATTCTATCCCGCAATTTCCCCGGTCTCCTTCATACCCTCCCCTGCTATCAATTGCGGGTTATATGGGTCGAATCGCGGGTCGTACTCACTATGAATAGAGGGTGAGAAGAATCCATCGATACTATTCTGAATATTTATCATACATACGTATATATCGTCAAATACCGAAAAAAACGGTAACACGTTTTTTTCACCTGAGAGACAATCTGCTCGAGTGGGGAGAGGAAAGACATCTATTAAAAAGTAGTTATATATTATGCCGTAGAATGAATACATGTGCTTTTCAACTACAAAGTGTACAAAGAAAGTAAAGCTTATAATATTTGCCTTAGTTTACGCAAAATATGCGCCTTACTTGTTTTCTGCGGAAGACCACTGATTCGAACTGTCATAGAAAACAAACCGTGAAGAAAGACATTAGTATTTTAGCGTAAGCTGAGTTAGATACAGTATTGTTCGAAACAGATATACAATCAGTACTATATAGTCAAAATAATTTCAGTTATCCCATTATCTTCCATTCAAAATCAAAATTGTAAAATAATATTACTGATAAGATTATGCAAATGCTGATAATAGTAATGATAATGGTAGTAGTAATAATAAATGGTGATAGTAAATGCAGATGATAATGATAATAGAAATAATTATATTAATGATGATGATGATCATAATGTTAATGTATTAATAGTAATGCTAATAATATTGCCACTATCATTAATATTGTTGTTATCATCCTTATTATTATTATAATCATTATATCATCATTAATATAAATCATCATTATTATTATTATCATAATTATTATTACTGTCATCATCATTTTCCTAATCATCATCAGATTTAGTATCATTAATATTTTGTGAACAATCATAGTAATTGCATTACGTACATAAATCCAGTACATGATATCTGGATAAACCTAGAATAGTTATACATGAAAACAGCAGGGAAAATATAAAGCTTTGTATTATAACCAATAGATGTCGCTACGAAATACTAGCTAACAAACACTCTGTATATATGAAAGGTATATTATATAGTGGAAGAATAATTGAAAAAATAGAGACTAAAATAGGAGACGAAAGACAAGACAATGTTGGAAGTAGCAATAATGGACGAGCAGGAGGACACTCGAGCCAAGATTCACTAACGCGCGTTGCGAGAGTTGCCAGACACCACCAAGCGCCTCATCTTCCCTCTCCGATCAGCTGAGCCGGGAACATGGCGGCGCCGACACAGGATTTGCCTCCCAAAGGGGGATATGAAGCCATCAATTTTAAGAGAATTCCTGCGAGAACTTATTTCTCGGGTGAGTGAGAATGGTGATGTTTGTTACGGTACGCGAGATACATAAATGTGGGTCGCGAGCAGACTAGAAATCGGGGAATTATGAAGAGGCAGATTGCAAGCCGCCGATGTGTTTACGTGATTTACTTTCTTTAGTAAATGGTTGGGCTTTGCTTCTCTGCCATCCCTTTAATTGCATGTATTTAACCCTCCAAGATTAAGGAAAGGCCTTAGGTGCCGTGCTAGCCAAAGTCCCTACAATCCTCCCATTAGGGCCAAGGTCCCCAAACATAGCCCTTTGGGAGGCTATTAAACCGGACGGAACTCTTCGCTTTTGGCAGAGCTATTATCATGTAGGTAATATTTTAGAACGTGATGGAGATAGAGGGAAAGTAATTTGATGGTGATGAAGAACATGTGAAATAACACAGGTACAAAATAGGTTTATATGAAGATGGTAAAAAATCTAAACTTTGTATCATTACTAATAGAGAAAGCTTTGTTTGGTATAATTGGATAAAGACGCAACCAAACGTAGCAAAAAACTAACCTTATGGCATGACCTAGTTGTAATTATGCCGTGACACTGTAAAACTCTTTTCCTCCGGAAACATAAAATAAATGAGGCATATTATTTTGAAATGAATTAAAGATTTAGTAAAGGGAGATGTTTCCACAGCACTGATGAACTGAAAACTGAAAAATATCGACTCTGCACATGGGCCGACCTTGCCCGGGGAAATACGAAAAAACATGGCTAGTAGGCAATGACGTCATGTGACAATAGTAGCACCAGTATGGAAACAAACGATTTATCCTACAAATTTATTGACCAATAACAGACATTTGAATGGTGAGTATAGGGACTTGCTGTTATTTCAAAATCAGTATAGAGATGGATACTGAGTGTGTAGGTTGTAGATACACGTTGTAGGGCTTTATTGAGTCATTTCATAAAAATGACAGTTCAACGTTTAAACTCTTACGGGACAACCCATGATATGGCCCCTCACACGCTTCCCAACGGGGCCAATCCGGCTTAAATAGACCAAAATTCCGGGACTCTTGAACGCATAAGCCTAACGCGTCGGGATTCTCGGCCGCAGTGGCCGCGAGCCAGCGCGCAGCGCTGACTCCTCCTGCACCCCGGGCTGGACAAAGTAACGCGTCCCCGTTGTGTAGCCCAAAAAACACTAGACGTGTTATCTTGTCACCCGTCGTTAACGGGTTAAGGTAAGTAATGCGTACATTCAGATTAAAATGTACCTGCCACGCAGTGGCTTGAAAAAGGGGGGGCCCAGGGGGGGTGGAGCCTCCCCTTGGCTAGGGCATGAAAGAAAGTAGGTTAGGTTTTGTTGCATATGAATATGGCAAAAAGTGTGCTTGAAAAAGAGGGGGTCCAGGGGTGGCTGAAGCCTTCCTCTTGGCCTGGATTAACCTAGGTCTATGGGTGAGGCTTTGATACTGAAAAACTTGTTTAAATCTCCTGCTAGAAATCATTAAGTACTGATTCGACGCAGATGCATGGGGGGAGGGGAAATGAAACTAGGAAATGAAAGGTTTCCGGAAGAAATGAATATCATAAATGTGCAAAACACAACAAAATCTACCCAAAAATTATTGTTTCGTACCCAGAAAGTTGGTTGTATTTTATTTCTAAATTAACCCATTGCTGACGGGTGTCATGACATACATGACGTAGGAGCTTTGCCCTGATGATGGGCGTCATGACGTAAATGACGTTTGGGGATTTTGGATCACTGTGCTATTTTATTGTGCTGTGGAAAAGGAATGAGTGATGATGGCAATTGCAGTCCTAATTACTGTAATTATCATAATATTAAGCTAACTTAATGTCCAAAACCTAGATGGCACCAGTTTTTCCTAGCACCAGCAGGAGAGAGAGCCTTGAATCGCACTCATCCACAGTCTCTAGCAAGCACTATCTTTATAGAGTGATGGCACTCGGAAAGTTGATGACCTCTTGCTCGAAAGTACTGCTGATGAAGGTTGTGCAGGCAGAAAGAGAAGAGGAAGGTGACTCAATCCATACCCAGTGTCTAAAATGTGCTCCTGTGCCAATATGGATGCCTTTCACTGGCACTCACAGTCACAAGCACAGATTTCATTCCTCATCCCAACCTCTTCATGTTATCTTCATTGTAGGTGGTTATGTTTCTTATTTGTTCATGACAGAACAAAAATATGAAAGTTGCTTTTTGTCCTCCCATAAAACAGCAATACTTCTGTCACACTGATTATAAAGAAAATGATGAGCTTATATGGATCATATACTATAATTTTAGTCAACTGCAGTACTGATAGAACCTGTCATATGGCACATACAAGTTTCTAAACTCAATAAAACACAAAAAATAAAACACAAAAATGGCTCTAGTTTTACAATGAATGATTGAGAGTGGGAAGATTGAAATTATGTTGCTTCAATCTGCCTTGCTCTAAAATAAAACCTATCCTGGAAATTGGGCAAGCTAACCTATCCCCGTCTGCAATGGGTTAACCCTTTGTGTAATGGTGTTTTCACATGGTAGATGACAGATGTTGGTAGATTTCTAGAATAGGTCCATGTCTTAAAATTCTTGTGATGTCTAAGAGTGCATTTATTGTGAATTTGTTCAGTAGAGCCCAGCAATGACAATAGCAATAGACCCCATAAATAAGGAGGTCTTGAAGTATACCAGGAAAATTGCAGGGTATAATTGGTGAATAATCTATTGAAAATTTTTATTTTATCAATGTCTATTAAAAAATTCTATATATCATTATATATTTCTGTCTGCTGTAAAATATAGAAATAAAGAATGTGGCTTCTATACAATTTACCACATATTCAGCAATCGCAGCTGCATGGCAGGAAGCAATTTTAGATTGAAATTTTGAATGTGCTATTTTAGGGGTATTTTTTTGCCTCCAAAATTCTGACCCAATGACCAACCTAATTGCCTAGTTTTCAAGTTAGCCCTAGCCAAGGTTAGTTTTCCCACCCCCCTGGAAACCCTCTTTTTTAGAGCAATTTGTACTAATTGCCTTGGTTTCTGTGTTTTTCAATTTCTTACATTGTTAGATCAATTTTTAGTTGCTATTAATTGAATTTAATACATGCATTTGTAGGTTGATGCCGTTATGCCAGTTTAGGTGATGTCACGGCACAGTCCAGGCAGTGACTTGGCAAAGTGAACATATCTCGCTGTGTTTATTAGTTGCGTAAAGTAATATTGCTATATTTGGTTTGTAGATCTCATAAGGAATTCATTAATACTGATTTCAGTAGGTTTAATGAAGCAAACCTATTCTAGAAATTTACCTAATTTTTTGACACTACCAATACGTAGATTTTTTCAAGACCTTTAACTCTTCTGCAACAAGCCACAGTGTAGAATGTTTAGTCTAGGCTGAGCAAATTAAAATGTGTTCTAAATTTTCTTCTAGACTTTCTAGACTATTAGCAAAGTGATAATAATTAACATTTGGCATGATGCATTAGTTACACAATTGAAGAAATGATTAGCTTGTGTATTAAACAAAATGATGCGCGATAGTGGTCTGACCTAGCAAAAAAATGCCCGAACCGAAAGGGTTAATTTGACCCAGCACAGATTTATCACAAATAATTAGGTTGTGTAACTTTTTACGGGTGTGACACCCTGTCATCATTGGGTCAATCAAACCATGTTATTTCTGTCTCATTTGGTGGTGCCAAGTCAGCTTTGATTAACCCATTGCAGACAGGGGATATATTTGCTTGCCCAGTCTCCAGGATGGGTGTTATTTAAGAGCAAGACAGATTCATGCAGCATACCTTGACTCTCTTTCTGTCACTTTAACCCACTTACGATGGGGGCATTCCAGCCCTGAATGTCCCAATGCCGGGGTGTTCGAATTATTAGGCCTAAATCAATTAAATGGCTGGCACAATACTGTGCCGCCTGGCCACTGGGCTTTTGAATGAGCGGTACAGTACTGTACCACCCGTCCAGAGAGAGGGTTAATGTATCATATATCACAGGCTTTATCAGTGCTGCAGTTGACTAAAATTGTAGTATAGCGTCCAAATCAGCTCAATATTTTCTTTATACTCAGGAGGATTGGAAGTATTGCTGTTTTATGGGAGGACAACTTTATTTGTTCATATTCATGTACTGTCATGAATGAATATGAAACATATAACCATCCACAATGAGGAGGTAGGGAAGAGGAAGGAAACCTATGCTTATGACTGTGAATGACTCAGTAAAAGGCATCTCTACTGGCACAGGGGCACATTGTAGACACTGGGCATGGTTTGAGTCACCTTCCTCTTCTGGTTCTGCCTGCACATCCTTCACCAGTGGTACTTTAGAGCAAGAGGTCGGCCAGCAACTTGCTGTGTGCCATTGCTCTATAAAGATAGTGCTTGCCAGAGACCATGGATGGGTGCCATCTCAAGCTCTCTCTCCTGCTGGTGGTAGAAGAAAGTGGTGCCATTTAGGTTTTGGATGTTAGGTGAAACCCATTTTGCTTACTATAGGGCTCATAGTAACTTTGACTACAATTGTCTTCATCACTCATTACTCATTGCACAATAAAATAGCACAACAATCCAAAATCTCTGAGTTATCATGTATGTCATGATGCCTGACTTCATGCCAGAGCTCCTAGTATCATGTATGTCTTGACACTCCATACGCAGTGGGTTAAAGGATGTCACCTTCATCTTTTTTTTATATATATATATGTATATATATATATATATATATATATACATATATATATATATATATATATATATATACATATATATATATACATATATATATATATATATATATATATATATACATATATATATATATATATATATATATATATATACATATATATATATATATATACATATATATATATATATATATATATATATATATACATATATATATATATACATATATATATATATACATATATATATATATATATATATATATATATATATATATATATATATATATATATATATATATATACATATATATACATATATATATATATATACATATATACATATACATACATATATATACATATATATACATATATATACATATATATACATATATATACATATACATATATACATATACATATATATACATATATATACATATATATACATATATATACATATATATATACATATATATATACATATATATATATATTTATATATATATATATATACATATATATATATATATATACATATATATATATATATATATACATATATATACATATATATACATATATATACATATATATACATATATATACATATATATACATATATATACATATACATATACATATACATATACATATACATATACATATACATATACATATACATATACATATACATATACATATATATATACATATATATATATATATATATATATATACATATACATATACATATACATATACATATACATATACATATACATATACATATACATATACATATACATATACATATACATATACATATACATATACATATACATATACATATACATATACATATACATATACATATACATATACACTATTAGTTAAGATTATTGATATTTGCTTTATTCTTATGCACCAATATTTTTGGGGGGTTTTGCTTGAATACTTTAACTCTTTTTTTTTTTTATCACCAATATACTAAATAAAATTTCAATTTTCCAGATTTGGGACACAGCAGGACAGGAGATTTCAGACAATGCATGCATCGTACTATCATCAGGTTTATATAGTTCCATTTTATATATATATATATATATATATATATATATATATATATATATATATATATTTATCTATCTCTATAATATGAGATTAAAAAGTGATTGTTCAATTTTGTGTGTAATATACTGGTACTCAATTCACCAAAGTAATTACAGGAGGTTCCCCTAGCATCGATCATTTGGTTTGTAACCCTATGCCTGAGAAACTATGATGTGGTAGTCATGAGTTAATGCATCCATGTGATATGTGGCCTATCCTCTGACACATATTTTTTATGTAACTGCAATCTTAGATAAAAGGATTATTTCAATCAAATTATATGAAGTATGAACTACTAGAGAATTATGCTGTGACAGCATGAAGTTTTAGCACAAATTTATCCTCAAATAATTCTGATCCTAAAGGACTTGCCATTATAAGAAGTAAACAATTTTTCATAGATTCAGTATGGATATTTTAGAAAAAAGGGTTGTCACAATTATGAATTTTCATTAACCAGTGACCAAGTCCACACACCCTTCTGTCCCACAGCAACACTTTTCACCATACATTAGCACTAGTTGCACACAGTATTAATTTGATAATTTTGTCAGTCTTACATACACCATGACATGAAAGGAAAAGAAAAGAAATCCTATTAACCCATTGGTCGCGGTATTAAAAAAAGGTCTGTGCAGTAGGATGGCTGTTTTACATGTCTGGCATGATGCCATCCGCGTCTATGACCGACTCTGCCTTTGCAGCAAATCATGCCATCCGCTGATAATGGGTTAAGGAAAAGGAAGGAATCTGATTCTAAAAAGCTTCAGCCAAGATTCAAAGAGGACTAAGCTTTTAAATTTTACCCAGAAGTCTTGAGGTTTGTGCAATTAAGTGTTGTTAGGCTCAGAGCAACAACTCAAAATGTAAATTTTAGGCTGGGCGAATGTGATCTGAGCTAGTAAGTTTCAAAGCAGCCATCACATTTGCTGAAGTTTTTAACAAACATTTGTAATGATAGCTAGATAACCATAGCTTTTAGAATATGGTAGTGCTCAATGGAGGTATACTGACTAAAAGTCATTCCACATGTAGAATATGGTCCTTCTCCATTTTCTTATACCACGGTCGTATCGAACCTTTCACTGCTTATAGTAGTCTTCATCTGTTCTTTTTTACTGGTGTGATGAAATGCACTCTGCTGTCATTCAGTGGCATTGGGCCAGCCCCAGTACGGACACTCTCCAGCACAGGTATACTGGCCAAAGAACCCAAAGTGCCTCAGCATGTTGATATTTATGTTTATCATTATCATTATCCACTAATGATACATATACACTTAGCACAAATAAAGTGCAATGTTCCCACCACTCCTTGCATGGAATAAACATCTTGCCATCTTTTGCCAAGGCTATTTTAAATCATGGCATAATCACTGATGCCATGACATGTATGTCTCTGCTCCCCAGTGAAGGGGTTTATTCATTGTTATCTGTCACTTTGTCTTATGAAAGGACTCCAGAAAATATAGATTGAAAATATTTTCATCATAGTGTTACTCACAACATGGTATATCACTTTTATTTATTGATTTCACATTGAACCATGACCTCTATCTTATCAGTTCACAACTCTGTGTTTGCGATGCGACTGATGACTGCAAAAACACATCAATACCACAGAATTGCTTCTTAGTAATAGGATTACCAACCTAAGTTCAATAAAATGGGCCCCATTGTTATCCAGTGACTCCAGTTTAGAATTTTTGTCTTGTAGGAATGATAACATTTAACTTGGTCTATCTAATAGGTGCACGCTGCAATCCTGGTATTTGATGGAACTCGTAAAGTCACTTATAAAAATCTAGCCAATTGGTACAAGAACCTGGCCACTACAGACCTGAGATACCTTGTTTTTGTGCTGTAAATAAAATAGATGGTAAGTCCTTTCCCAGTATTTTAGATAACTAAATTCATTTTGGATATATTTGACTGTAATGTGCAGTTTTTCTTGTATATTTGTGTATTGAATGCAATTTCTATCAAACCATCATGTACAATAATTCACTTCCTTTGATTATATAATAATGTATATATAGGTTAAATCATAATTTCTTAGACAATTTTCTTTTCCAGTTTTGCAATGATATATCTGAGTCAGAGATTCATACATCTGCTTCTTGATGGGGTTTTCAATGACTTGTAATATCTCTGCTTTATTTGAAGAAGACATTGAACTAATGAACCAAAGTTCTACAAAGGGATATCACTGTTTAAGTTTCATGGAACTTGGATATAGACCACAGGAACCTGCTGCATAATGATCAATTTAGGGATCAACATGAGAGGAAATATGAAGTATGGGAAAGCCAGTTTTGATTTAGTGTTTGTTAGAAAAAATATACAGGAACAGAAATAAGTATTTTATGTTATTCTATCTTTGTTTTTATTATCTTTCTGTAGAAAGGACTGATAGATATGCTAGGTTATTAATTGGATTAATTAATAGTTAGTCATGAAAATGGGTTGGTAGCAAATATCATTAGGCTTGAAATAAAAAGACTACATAAAAATATGATAGGATAGGTGCCAGTAGATCAAAGAAAAGGGAAGCAGGTATGCTAGGATGATATCATGTATCATAGGTCATAGAGTTCTCATTAACAATTATTAAGTAACAAAAATATACATGCAGTCGAAATAAGACAATATAGGTTGATTATGGTATACTTTACTTTCAGAAAATGAAGACATTGCTGGAAAGAGTTTTGCTTTCCCAGAAAAGAACAATATCCCCATGTACTATGTTTCAGCATCAAATGGAACCAACGTTGTCAAGGTGAGTTTTCTGTCAAATACTTCTTTTTTTTTTTCTCTTTTTTTTTTTTTTTTTTCTTTTTACATTTTGATGCAGGTAAAAACATAAAGATAAAGGCAGGAAAATGCACTACCTAAAAAAGGTTTATTGAAGGTCACCCGTATTATGATTTTTTTTTTCTTCTTCTTTCTGCAGCTGTTATTATTGCAGAGTGTTTGTCATTTCATCAAGATAAAAGAAGAGGTTTGTATATATTTGATATTAACCCTCTCTGGACGGGTGGTACAGTACTGTACCGCTCATTCAAAAGCCCAGTGGCCGGGCGGCACAGTATTGTGCCAGCCATTTAATTGATTTAGGCCTAAGCGCTCGAAAGCCCCGGCATTGTGACATTCAAGGCTGGAATGCCCCCGTCGTGAGTGGGTTAATGTATAGTTTAGAAGATTAGGAATGTCTTGCAAGTTACCTTTCTTATTATCTTTTCTGATGTTTTGATTTGTACTTTCTGTTCTTTTCACAGTTATTCAAGGATGCCATAGGTGCTGCCTTCCAGTACAAAAAGAATCCAACTGACTTCACAGATCAGATTATGGAAGAACTTGAGATGGATTGAGGTTTCAAGACAAGTATAGAAATAGCTAAAACCTGCAAGCACAATCATGCATTAGATACAGTATGTGATAATAAGTATTTGCACATATCTTTTTTAAGCAGTGAGTTATTCTTGCTAAGAATCACTGCATCAGGTAGGTGCAGAGAAAGTTGTTGAAGTATTCCGTCCATTAGATTAAATACTCACGAGATTGTGCTTTTTGTGGCGACTGCATAATTATACAATTATCTAAATACTAACCATATGGGATGTATTCTATCTTTGGCCTTAAACCATGTTGTTTTATCACAAGCAACAGTCACCTGTATAACGTGTGAAGCAGTACAAAATAATTGCCTTCACAAGTGCCATTGTATGCTTATAGAGTGAAAGCAAAATGAATTCTCAATAAGTCTCATATTGTTGTTTAGTCCTTAGTTTACCAATTTTGATTGTACAAAATTAATATTAGAACATCAGATTTCCTTTCTTATATTTATTAACCCATTTCCCTGACGAGCTGATGTAATTGACACTGGTAAGTTTGGTGGAACGAGGGTGAATTATGCTTCACCCTGCTCAACTTCTGTTCATTTATACATTAGAGTACTTATAATCTTCTCCACTTGGAGCTTCGTCATGTTTTGAGCCTATATCGGATACTGGTAATGGCTACCATTGTTTGAACATATAATTCCTTTAGTTTAGTCTTTCAGTCTTCATAAAAAAGGAATGTACACTGTACGCTCAGTGTAACATCACTATCACAAACTTTTCTATTGTGTAACAAAGAAGAAGCAAACTTTTTACAACTATATCCATTCCCCTTTCTCACTCCTAGTGCTAATTTGAAAAATAGTCGAAATGGCAGTGGCACCCATATGATTCAAAAATGCTCATGGCATCAGTGTGTTGCCATGTGTCCACAATAGGATATGTATGATTGTGTTATCATATTTTGTGCCATTGACCCACCTTCGTTACAAGAATAGCACTCTTTAAGTCCAAATTATATTGTAGTTGAGTTTGCACAATGAGCCTTTAAATGATAAGACATTCCCCCCACTTCAACATTTACTGCTCTACTGGTAAATGTAGAAGCTCCCATTTTTGTCTGCTGTATCCCACTCATATTGGTATATATCTTGATGCAGGAGTCAAACTTAGTAGTTCACAAGGTGGTTACACTTATTGATGGATTTCGAAGTAGAGGGGACTGTATTCTATGTCTCATGTCTTCACACACAATCTTTTGTACGTGCATCTCAAAGATTTTTTTTCACGGATCACATTTCATCACTTCATCTGTAACATGTCCACTTCATATATGTTACGACAATAATGAGTGTTTACCTGATTCTCATCATTGAAAGACACATCGCACCTTCATTTTACACCTGTCCTTTTTATTGGTATTTTATATTATTTAATGAAAGTTTTGTAGCATTGTGTATTCTGGGATATTTATCAATATTATTTGCAACAGACTTTGTTTATTATTATCCTTTTTTAAGTCCCATATCATTTACAGGAAAAGAATATTAGAAGGCTTAATAATTTTGCTTGTTTAATAATTTGTCAATCTTTTTATTGACGTAAATATGTAGACTCAAAATATATTAACCCATGGGATAAGGGGCATCCATTTTTGAGTTTGGACCCCAAAACAGGCAGCATTGAAACCTGGATGGCACACCAGGTTTTCTTGTGCTTTCCTTCATTCACCCATTATTATACTAGCCATATTTGTGTTAGTCAGTGTGTGTGTTTTACGTTATTATGGGGCTTTGGTGGGTTATCTTACAGGCCTTCTCAATATTGTAATCAACTAAAATTGTAGTAGAGAGTCCCTGTCAGCTCCTTATGTTCTACTGAATTAAGTATCCCAATTTTGTGAGATAATAAAGAGCAACTTTGTTTTCATATTCTTTTACTTACGTAAATGTTAGGAATGACCATTCCAAACGAAAAACAACAACAACAAAGTCATGCTGACACAGGGTCACACTGCAGCCGCTGCACATGGTCTGGTTCACCTTCCTCTTCTCATTCTGCCTTCACACCCTGCACCACCACTGGTACTTTAGTGCCAGGTGAGATACAAACTGGCATTATGGTAATAATAGTGATTATAAGGATAATTTCCACAATCTGTTACCTAAATTTAACTATTACTCTTCATATGATTGTAAAAAAAAAAAAAAATGATTGAAAATGCTGCTATTTGTGAAAAACAAAGATTTACCCACTTGTGCACGTTCACGTTAACCAGGTCCGTGCATAATTTTTTACTGTCGCGTCAGCATGTTCACGTCAATTGTAGGCAAGAGGTTAATCATAATGATTGAGTATACGTATTGATCTTCCAAACTCAGAAATGTAAAGCATTCTTTGCCTTTTTTAGTCTCTAGAATTGGGTCAGAGTTTTCACACACAAATTTGACTTAAAGCAGCTCTTGATATTAAGGAGAGACGAAAATAATCAGGCCCCTGTCTTTACGAAGGAGGAAGGAGAGATAATTCATCATAATTGTATGGGAGATCATTGAAAAATTGACACTGAATCCAAGAGAGGCAGAAGAGGGGAAATTAAAGCGAGATTCCCCCAGAGAGGGAAATCTTCAAGGGCAAGTGCTCAAGCCATATGGGATCTTGCTTACGGGTGTCATAACACACATGACGTACCCGATTGCGAGCGTCATGACGTACGTAACGATTGTCTTTATGGTACATTTTATGTTAGGGGAGAGTGAATCCGTGTTTCGTCATTATACTATGAGTAATAACTATATTTAGTGACTGATGATGACAATTACACTTATGATTAGAATAGTTAATGTAAAATTCATCAGAATATTTTTAGTCTAAAATCCCAGACGTACACGCTACCTCTTTAGTATATATATATATATATATTAGTATATATATATATATATATTAGTATATATATATATATATATATATTAGTATATATATATATATATATATATATATAATATATAGTATATATATATGTATATGTGTATATGAATATTGTTGAATGTTTTATTTAGCTATGATTAAAATGAATGCGATGTTTACTTTTGCTGCAAACCTTAAGCTTCTGAGTTACCCCCCCCCCCCCCCTACACCTTTTATCTGTAATTATCTTTACCCAACAGGTTTAGAGAACTCATGTGAGGGGGGGGGGGGGGGGGAGCCACAAATCACAAAACATTATTTATTTTATGTCTACTATGGAGTAAAAATGCAAAAGATGTGGTTATTTTACAATTTTGTGACTGGCATAACCTACCATATGTATAGTGATCATAATTGTCTTATTCCATGACACAAAGTGATTTTCGAAGGAAATTTTAATGCACAGTTTTGTGGCTCTTTTCTTTTTTTGTTTCACTACAAAAATCTCGCCTCACTTTACTTAGTTTTGAAGTTAGCCCTTCTTGATACCACAATCTGCTTGAAATTTTCCTACAGTGTCAAGAAGGTGCACTCAAGAACAGTAAGAAACAAGACTGCAGTGATTGGTCTGTTGATGCAGGGTTGTCCTCATTGGCTGTAGTCTATAGAAGAACCGAACATTCTAAAATTGTCGTTTTCTGATACATGGCATCAGTCAATTGTTTATTAATGCAGGATGTAGGTCAAAAGAGCTGCTGCAAGTATTGTTTTTCCATGTCATATAACATCTTTAATTTCAATTTGAGTGTCATGACGTTTGGGGATTTTGGATCACTGTGCTATTTTATTGGGCTATGAGTAAGGAATGAGTGGTGATGCAATTGCAGTCATAATTACTGTAATATCAAGCTAACATAATGTCCAAAACATAGATGGCACCACTTTCTCCTAGCACCAGCAGGAGAGAGGGCCTTAAATGGGACCCATTCACAGTCTCTAGCAAGCACTATCTTTAGAAAGTGAAGGCACACAGCAAGATGATGACTTCTTGCTCAAAAGTACTGCTGATGAAAGATGTGCAGGCAGAATGAGAAGAGGAAGGTGACTCAATCCATACCCAGTGTCTAAAATGTGCTCCTGTGCCAACATGGATGCCTTTCACTATGGCACTCAGTCACAAGCACAGGTTTCCTTTCTCTTCTCTACCTCTTTGTGTTATCTTCATTGTAGGTGGTTATGTTTCTTATTTGTTCATGACAACAAAAATATGAAAGTTGCTTTTTGTCCTCCCATAAAACAGCAATACTTCTGTCACACTGATTATAAAGAAAATAATAAGCTGATATGGGTCATATACTATAATTTTAGTCAACTGTAGCCTTGATAAATCCTGTCATATGGCACATATAAGTCTCTAAACACAATAAAACACAAAAGATAAAACAAAAATGGCTCTAGTTTTACAATGAGTGACTGAAAGAGAGTGGGAAGATTCAAATTATGTTGCTTCAATCTGCCTCGCTCTAAAATAAAACCTATCCTGGAGACTGGGCAAGCGAATGTATCCCCGTCTACTGATAATAGATTTAATACAGTACAGCATTGACACCAATGATGAGATAGACCTAGACTAGGACACATGCTCATCCATGGAGCCTAAAGAACTTTGGCTTAGTTTTTGTTTGC
Organism: Penaeus japonicus; assembly: GCA_017312705.2. NCBI lineage: Eukaryota > Metazoa > Arthropoda > Malacostraca > Decapoda > Penaeidae > Penaeus > Penaeus japonicus. Next base: position 22,939 of record BOPN01007017.1, read on the forward strand.
CAGGTGGCAATGCATCAAAATGAAGGGTCCAGGATGATATGAAACCTGCTTTTCCTATTGTGAGTGATTTTGAGCATTACCGTTGACATAAATTACTTATTTAACCAATTCACACCGGCTAATGTGCTGACATGTTTCATGTTTTTTGGGTCAGACGCCGGCGATGGGCGTCTGACCAGGTCAGCGGTTGGTGTGAGTGAGTGGACAGCCCAGGCTCGCGGCTAGTGCGACCGAGAATCCCGAGGCGTTAGACTTATGCGTTTGAAAACTCCGGCATTCCGACCATTCAGAGCCGGAACAGCCCCGGCGTGAATGAGTTAAAGATGGACGGTTTCCACTTAAAATGAAGATCAAAATTGCTCAAACCCATTTTTTTCAGAATGGTACCAGTGATGCTCCACAATCTGGGCCCCAATAGTAGGGGAAGGCAAGAAGTAGATTGGGGAAATTGGAGAGTAAAATATGAATAATCATGAATAAAATGTCACAGCTGGATTATAATCACCTCCTCCCTGTATTTTTGTTGGGACGAAGGTTGCAGGTTTTGAACAAATTCAAAATAAATTATTTGATATCAAGATATGATATTCGCAATAGCTACTTCAACCTTTATCCTGCACACATAAACAATCGACTGATGTTTTTGCTTTACCTGATGTGCACTTGTTTAGAAAAGAGCCATTTTCAGGTGTATGTACAAAAGACCAAGAATACAAGTATGAAGCCCAATTTTGAAAGCAATTATGGATTATTTAGAGATTTACCCATTATTCTTTCTTCCTCCCTTCACACTAAGGCTGTGAATGTGTTGTGTAACTTGATGCATTGATGAATAGCAGCCTGGATGTGTGATTATTGTGTGTGGCAATTGTGCCAGGTGTCTCCAACAACTGCTTGCCTCACTATGTAGAAAAGCACGTACGCATGAGCGTGCTCTGTCTCTGTCTCTGTCTCTTTCTCTGTCTCAAATTCAAACTCAGGGTAGTTGCTGTTCTGTGGATGAGTCCATGTTGCTTGCCACAAATAGTGGTCATCAGTGTTCTCACCAGGGGACAGTTCAAAGAAATGATTACATGGAGGAAGGCAGGGTGCAAAGACTGCAGGGTTATTAGTAGTGGGTTGCCATTGCAGTTCATGAATACACCCTTTTCATAATGAGAGGTCTTATAAACATCAATGTGATTATCACTATAATCCATCAATGTGATTATCACTATAATCCATCAATGTGATTATCACTATAATCCATCAATGTGATTATCACTATAATCCAAAATCTACCTCACTAGTAAGATTAACCCATTGCGGATGGGTGTCATGACTTAAATGACTTTCAGAAATTTTGGATCACTGCTATTTTATAGTGCTATGAATAAGGAGAAAGTGATGATGGCAATTGCAGTCATAATTACTTTAATTACCCTAATATTAAGCAAACCTATCATCCAGATGGCACCACTTTTTTCTAGCATCAGCAGGAGACAGAGCCTTGAATGGCACCCATTCACAGTCTCTAGCAAGCACTATCTTTAGAGAGTGATGGCACACAGCAAGTTGATGACCTCTTGCTCTAAATTACCACTGATGAAGGATATGCAGGCAGAATTAGAAGAGGAAGGGGACTCAAACCATATCCAGTATCTAAGATGTGCTCCTGTGCCAATATAGATGGTTTTTACTGTGGCATTGCAAGTCTTAAGCACAGGTTACCTTCCTCTTCCCCACCTCTTCATATTATCTTCATTGTAGGTAGTTCTATGTTTTGTGTTCGTTCATGACAGCACGAAAATATGAAAAAATAAAGTTGCTTTTTGTTCTCCCATAAGACAGTAATACTTCTATCACACTAAGTATAAAGAAAATAATGAGCTTATATGGATCATATACTATAATTTTAGTCAACTGTAGCCTTGAATACAGCCTGTCATATGGCACATATAAGTCTCTAAACACAATAAAACACAAAAAATAAAACAAAAATGGCTCTAGTTTTACAGTGAGTGACTGAAAGAGAGTGGGAAGATTCAAATTATGTTGCTTCAAGCTGCTTCGCTCTGAAATAAAAAAATATCTTAGAAACTGGGCAAGTGAATCTATCCCCTTACCGCAATGGGTTAAGTAATTACTGAGGGGAAGTTTGTTGCCTTTAGTACTTAGGCTGAGCAGCTGAGCCACTATTGGTGTATCAGTATGTTTTACTATATCCTGTATTCTGACAAATACTGACAAACCTATTCTATGTACATTTTTGAAAGATAGCTTGAACTACTTCCCTACTCGCTGAAAAGTTATCAGGAAGGAGTAAGCTCTTGGTGGTATATACATGGTGGAGTGTGAAGGCCATACATTCTGGTAGATCTAGAGACCACTATTTAATTGAAGGCCATTCTTCACTTTGTTCAGATAATTTTTTGTACCCTTAGTTTTATTTATTCTTTTAGACCATTACATTATCATCTTTTTTCAATCATTATCATAGTTGCTCATCTTCAAAAGCTGTAGTGTAGTCCTACCAACCTCTAGACAAACTTCATTAGTCTCGGAAAGCCAGTACGTCCATGTATTTTTCGATAAAGCTGTCGGTTATGAGTTACAACAGAATCCATGTGAAGCTTTCATGCTTAATTGGTTGTAAAGAAAACAAAGGGAATGCAGGAAAAGGCCAAATGCCTTTTTCACTGAATTGCCTCTGCAGAGAAATTATACACCACAGCTTGTCAAATAATATGGACACTGATTTCTGGACAGACATGTAAGAAATATGAATAATGAATTTATTAATAAATTGATAAATAGATAATTAGATATAACTGATTACTCTTCCTCTTACCTACCCACTTCTATGCAGGGTTGACTTTCCTGATAAGCCATCCCCACATAGCTCAGTCACGTAACTCCTTGCCCGTCATTATTCTCTCTCTCTCAGATCTTCTCTCTCAACCTGTTCATCCACCTTTGTTCCTTGCTAGTCAGTTTAGAGCCTAGATTGCTCTACAGCTAACCCTGCACCTCTCAATTTCCAATACTCTATGTATATCCTTGTGATTCTTCCCATATGCATGATAAATTTAGTGGATGTTAATTGACACCTGTATTCACTTTAACTAAGATGACCATAATTCTTTCACTGCCTATGTCAAGTTGATACCAAAATCATTTTCTATTTCTGTCAAGTCTCTTTTCCTGCACTTTTGTAGATCATGTTTCTGCTCTATATAACATTATAGGTCTTACCACTGACCTATACAAACCCTGATGTCTTTTCTTGTCACTCTGTGGTTGCACTCTATGAGATAATTCTACAACCCAAAATATTTTTAGAGAATTTAATGGTGCTGTTAAAAGATTTTCAGCGAGGCAGATGTATTACCTGCTCCCTCACTCATTGACTAAAACTGCTGGATCACTTTCTATTTCTTCACATACATGAAGTTTAGGTAAGCACCTTTCTCCTTCAACAAATTAACTCCTTTCCCGAATATTCAATCTTTTCGCAAATAACCCTGATGCCGCTACTAGTGCTGCATTGCAATGTCATCTGCAAAGGGCATGCCCCATGTGGACTGGTGAAGTCCAACATGGACAGGGATCCAGTTAGTCAATGCTGTGCTGCTTCATACACTAGTTCTGACCTCTATACATGTTCTGTAACAATCCTAATTTTTCTGGCACTCCTTTCTCTCTTGTGCATCGCCCTACTTCTTGCACTCTGTAGTAAGCCTTTTCCAGGTTTATAAAAACCTTGTGCAGTCCCTTCATCTTTCCCTGATGTTTTTCCATTTTCTTTCCGAGTGCAAATGCTATATCCACAGTCCCTATGCCTGGCATAAAACTAAACTTTTCCCCTATTGCATCTATCGGCTCTTCAGATATGAGGACATTAATATTAGTATTCCTCTGTGAGTATTAGGCCATTACACATCCTGGATAGATTTGCCCTTGCTCCAGTATTTAGAATGAGTTTTATCTCTCCACCCCTTTGGCATTTGCCCCTCATGATAGATCTTTTTCATCAAATCCCAGAGCATATCTACTCCCTCTTCTCCTAGCCCATTGGCACTGGGTAATGTCCTTTCATGTCATGATCTCTTCCTCAAAATGTATGTTTTAGATTATTATGAGTATATAATCATAGGCACATTTTTATTCACTTCAGAAAATAACATAAATAAATACAAAAACATATTATCACCCTGTTGAAGCGGGCAGGTGAAAAGCCCTCATAGAAGCGCAGCATGGCAATGTGCCATGAGAGGTCTCGCCTTTAGTCACCACTTGTTTGTTAACTAGCCGGCTGGAGTGGTTAATAGAAGCCATGGCAGGAATGGGATAGACACATTTGCAAAAATATTATCAGGTCTAGTTGCCTTGCCTTTCTATTTTCTTGGTGCTTTCACAATTTCTAATTTGCCTATATCTGGTGTTAAACCATAGTTTGCTACTCCATCATCAAGGGACATCCTAATTCTAGGATTCTCCCCATTTAGCAGATGCTTGAAATATCTTTCCTTGATCTTTTCCTCGTCCATTGGAACCATTCCTTGCCTGTCCTTAACCTGTTTTATGTGAGTAAGATCCTTTTATACCTTATCCCAAGCCATTGCTACTCTGAAGATTTCTGTTTCCTCCCAGTGTTTCCAGCTCTTCCTCCAAATTTTTCCATACCAAGGCCTTTGCTTACGCACCTTATTTGCCTATTTACATGTTTCTCTTTCTTCCTGCAAGTTGGATGATGCCCATTTCTTCATAGCCTCTTTTTTTTGCCTTAACTGTTGCTTGCACCTCTTCCATCCACCAAATTTACTTTTCTTCTGGAGGGCCTTTCCCAGATGTTTTACTTTATGTGCATATATGGTTCCATAAGCACAGAAGATCCAAGGAGATTGAATTGGCTAGCAAGCAAAATGTTCACATCTTGGAATATAACAGTTTATCAAGAGACTGTTATTACAGATACATCTTAGATTTTGCTTTTAGGAGTTATTGGATTAAATTTTCCATCCTTTGATGTATAGCTTTTTGTATTTTGCTGATTTACAACTCTGGAAAATCAAAGACAGGAGTACCTTTAAAGCTTGTTCACGTGTCAAGGATTGCTTTTTTTATGCCGTTACAGCATATATAATATTTGTTGTTGTAGCCTAAAATTGGTCCCATTTTAAATGGGAAAGACTAGTTACTAAGAAACACTGGAAACTAGAAACGGGCAAAAATTAAACTTGTACATCGTTGTTCTTTCATCCTGACAACAAATACCACAGGTCCCAGAATTTTACTCATTTTTTAATTGTTTTACTAATGGGATGCATACCTGTGTACTTGTCTAGAGTCTGCAGAGGGTGTCTCTGAAGTGGCAAGTTTGCTGGTACCAGGAACTTAAAGGGCTTCTTTATACTTAGAATTCTGGTAGTTTCTACTTGCACATGAACCTGTATTTAATTTTCACGGGCACAACACATTGATGCCATGAGCATTTTTGACCATATGCAAGGCATGTAAATTTCTACAGTGTAACTGTTTTGCTGAGTGGCACAGTGAAGTGAGAAGGAGGGAAATATATAGTTGTAAGTAGTTTGTTTTTTCTTTGTTACAATGAAGTTAACATTTTGCCAAACTTCTTACTTCTTAGATTTGTGATAGCGTTGTTGCACTGAGTGTACAGCATATATGCCGCCTTTATGGAGGAAAGACTAAACTATAGGAATTGTTTGTCTAAACATTGTCATAGCCATACCAGTACCCTCATGTCTCATGTGATGAAACACACACAAAAAAAACAGAAGATTTTCAGTATTCTAATGTATAAATGAGCAGGAGTTGGGCAGAAAACACAGTTGTGAGGCAAAACATGAGTGTCCCTTGTTCTACCAAACCTACAGAATGGCAGATACATGTCAATTACACAAGCCAGTTGGCAATGGGTTAAGATAAAGATAAAAACAAAAAATTATAAGAGGTCAGGAACTTGCTCTCTGCCATTGTTTTCTAAAGATAGTGCTTGCGAGAGACTGGATGAGTGCCATTCAAAGCTCTCTCTTCTGCTAGTGCTAGAAGAAAATGGTGCCATCTAGGTTTGGATTTTAGGTGAAACCCATTTTGCTCAATATTATGGCAATTATAATAATTATGACTGCACTCCAAAATCCCCAAATGTTGCTTACTTCATGACACCCAGTCTCAGTGGGTTAAGGCATAATGTATGCTAATATGAGGATTTTTTTTTTTTTTCTACTTTAAATGACTATGGTGGTGATGTTTATTATTTTGCTTTACCTCACCTGTTTAACTTTGCACTGTTGTTACAATATTTTAACACATTCCCATTAGTAAATGCAAAGAACCTGACCTGTTTTAGAGGCATTTTGAACCCATGTGTGCTGTGTGTTTTGACACATAGCTAACTAAGGATATTTGCACCACATGCGCCCTCCCACTATATAAGTTGAAAAGCTTCAGGAATACATAATGGTAATTTTACTGATCTTAAAATTACCATTGATGTTTGTTGAGCCAAATCAAATGAAATTGTTAAAAAGATTCTATCTTTGTTGAGAGATGTGATGGTGACCTGGCACATTATAGTGTGTAAAAAGTAGGAGGGCCAACCTCAAGGCCAGCCCAGATTCATGAGTCAGGCCCCCATACAACTGTCACTAGGTAGAGGTAATATTTTGCATTATGGTTTCTGTGAACGACAGTGTTTATTGTGATCGACTTATTCACGTCTCTTGTTTCTCTTTAGGAAAAGCTAATGTCTGGTGTTGAAGGCTGGGAAGTTGGCAAGCTTTATGGGGAACCCATTTACAAGACAGTCTCCAAGGAGCGCTTCATTGACCCCATCGTGCAGGAGTACTATGCCCATGGCCCCACACGGTCCTTCACACGACACTCACTCTTCTCCCTCTGGTCATAATCCCCCATTTTGCATAGCCTGTCATTCAGATACTATGGGGAGAAGAATCCTGATGTGACCATTTTATTTATGTATTCTCAGTTTTATAAATCTTGTAAATATGGTAAATAGTGCAGAGCAAGTGAGGATATACCTGTGAAATATCTGTTATTAATGATAAAACTGGCAATTTTCATGAACTCTGTAGTTCATAGTAAATGTTTAAATCTGATGGTTTTATCTTTGATTACCCTTTACAAGAGTGAATGTGTTTGATATCAGTCATTATAAAAGAGAATGATATGATAGTCATAGTTGCTGTCACTTCTTCCTTTTGGTAAATCTTGCATCACGATAACAAGCTACAGAAGCCAAATGAAAACCTCCATTTGAAAAGTTGACATTTTTTAAGACAGCAAAAAAGGACAGATTTCTTAGAACGTTTACCAGAAGTCGTAGTTATGAATGAAGAAAATAACCCCCAGACATTAATTTTATGTTATGGTACCTAAAACAAATTGATATGCATTCTAAAATTCTTTGGTCCAGTTAGCAGATAATGGTATACTTCATATTGTTATATATAATTCTAAGTATACCCCTTCATACTTCTGGTAAATTATTTTACCTATAAATTGACTAAATCATGTTTAGAACAATATTACTTGAGTGTATTGATGCCTGCTAATAACTCATAGCACAATTTGCTGTAGCCTCTTATTGTAGTTTTTATATTTACTGAATTTATTTAATTTACTGATAACAAGAAAAGTATAATTATTGACAAGACATTGGAATGGATGCCCCTGGAGTGCCAGTAATCATTAATGGACTTCATAAGGCTGGGCTATTCTGCGTTCACATAGGAAATGTACATTACCATTTACATAAAGTGTAGGCAAAATTTTAAAACAAAATGGTAACAAACCACCATCTCAAGCTGCTGTGATAGACATATAAATTGGTTTAATATCCGGAAGAATTTGGTTAGAATTGTAGTTGTGTGACCAATAAATTATAGGTTATCACCAAGTTACACATCTATTTAATTCAGAAATCAAAACAATTTAACTATAATCTATCAAACACACTTGAAAAAGTCTTAGAGAATTCTGGAGTTGAAAGAAGAAAATGTGTTAGGCATTTTCGATAGATTCAATATGAATAAGTTTCAGCTTGTCATTGAAGAGGAATTATTAAGTGTTCAACTCTTGCTGTGTGAAGACCTAACTTTCGGCATGCCCCAAACTGGGTCAAGCAGCCTGAGAATGAGACCTACCTTCATCTGCAAGCATCATTATTTCCCTGGACTGTAAGTGGTTATCAGAGGCTTTTCTCTCCGTAAAGGAACAAATGACTACTCCCGAGTTTTAGTTGATAGCCTTGATAGTCAGCGTAGGTCCTCTAGAATAGTCAAGTTATATTCTCCCTCTTTCTCTCTGTCTCTCTATATTTTTCTTCTCCCTTTTAAAGTCATCTGAAAATGAATCGGTTCAGATAGTTTACAAGATGGATTATGTATGGCATAGATGCTGTCTCACAATCCAGCTTCTTTTCCCTCCTCTCTCCTCCCCTTCCTATCTTCTTTTCTTTTTCTTTCATCTTCTATCTCTCTTCTTTGTCTTTATATTTAAAAAGATATTTTAATATATCTTTCCCCTTCATCCTCTCCTCCCTTTCGGCCTGTCCTGTCCTTTCCTTTACTTTCCTTTTATCTCCCCTCCTTTCCTCTCATCTCTTGCCCTCTTCTTTCCTCTCCTCTCCCTCTCCCCTTCTTTTCCTCTCCTCTCCTGCCCTCTGCTTTCCTTTCCTCCCTTTGCTCTCCTTTCCTCTCCTCTCGTCCTCTCTTCTCCTTTCCTTATCTCTCCTCCCTTTGCTCTCCTTTCCTCTCCTCACCTCTCCTCTCCTTTCCTTCCCTCTCCTTCTTTTGCTCTGCTTTCCTCTCCTCACCCCTCCTCTCCTGCCCTGTCCTTTCCTTTCCTTTTTTCTCCTCACCTCTCCTTTCCTTTCCTTTCCTTTCCTCTTCTCGCCTCTCCTCTCCTTTCCTTCCTTTTCCTATCCTATCCTTTGCTCTCCTTTGCTCTCCTCACCACTCCTATCCTCTCCTCTCCTCTACTTTACTCTTCCTTTCCTTTTTCTCTGGTTCTCTCCTTTCCTCTCCTCTCATCCTCACTTTTCCCCTCTCTTCCTTTCCTCCCCTCTCCTCTCCTTTCCTTCCTTGTCCTCTCTTCTCGTCCTTTCCTTTCCTCTCCTCCCCTTTCCTCTCCTCTCGTCATCTCCTTCACTCTCGTCCTCTCCTCACCTCCCGTCCTCTTTTTTCTGTAGAAGTTTGAGTGGCTAATCTACAAGAATAATGTTGGTGTAGGGCTTAGCGGCGTGAAGAAGATAGCTGATGCAGTTTAGTTCATTTATTGCTTCCGTTTGAACAGTGTGTTGTAGTGAGGGCTGCTCCTTTTCCGAGGAGCGAGATGTTGCTTCTATGCTCCCCGAGAACAGACTTTATACCACAATGTAAGATTTACCTAAGGATGTATGTGAATCACGTCTGTGACATTGGAACATGGTGAGGGAAGTATTGCATCAGTACTTAGATCTTGCGAAGGGAAGGACGAAACAGCATTGGTGTGTCTGACGTGACAGTAAGAGAGGAGTAAACAGATGGGTGAAGCA
>BOPN01007017.1:42500-57500 GCA_017312705.2 Penaeus japonicus
AAACACCTCTATAAACACCTCAGCGCCACGAAGTTGGACACAGAAAAAGTGCCCTAAGAGAATGCTACCTCATTAATCAATACATACATTTATATTCATATGTATGTATATATGAATGTATATGTATAAATGTGTATACATATCATGTATATGCATGAATGTGTAAACATATATGTATATGTATAAATGTGTATCTCTCTCTCTCTCTCTCGATTTATCTATATTACTCTGAAGATATAAGGCACGAGTTTGAACTTATATACAAGACGAACACCAAGGTCAGTAATTATCTATTGGAATTGCCAAACCATAAAAGACTTACTTTGAAGGTCAATCTTTTTATTTTTTGGACGAACAGATCTAGCTAAAAGCGAATTAAATCTAAATAGGGATATAGGACATTCAGGAAGCCTGATAGAACAACATGCTATATATGGTATCTCCACATACACTCATACATACCCCCCCATATATATATATATATACATTATATACATACATATATAGATATATGTATATATATATATATATATATATATATATATATATATATATATATATATATATATGTGTGTGTGTGTGTGTGTGTGTGTGTGTGTGTGTGTGTGTGTGTGTGTGAATATGTGTGTGTATGTGTGAATATGTGTGTGTATGTGTGAATATGTATGTATGTGTGTATATATATGTATGTATGTATGTATGTATGTATGTGTGTGTATATATATGTATGTATATATATGTATGTATATATATATATATATATATATATATATATATATATATATATATAAATATACATATACATATATATATACAGCGTGTGCGTGTTCGTGTGCGTATACACATATACACATAACCATTTTCATAAAACTTGAGAAACACATAAATATCATGACTATGTATCGGTCAAAATTGTGAGATTTTTCTTCTGGAGACAAGACTCATTCAACTAATTGCAGATTCTAATGTCGTTTTCCTTCTAGTTTTGCAGGCTGGTTTTGCTTTCCTGGAGGCCGGAGCTGTGAGATCTAAGAATACGACCAACATTCTGATCAAGAACATGCTGGATGTTTGTAAGTATCTGAAATTGTGCTCTTTTCTGTAATGGTATTGGCAGGCTGTCGCAGAAACAGTACGCATCGGTAGAGAAGAAATCTAGACATGAGGATCGTCTATGTAAATAAAAAGTCCTCAGTAATAACGGCTTATAAACTACCGGGTATTAATACAAGGCTTAGCACATAATAATCGGACGTTAACGAGCTCCAGCCATGAATCCAACATCGTATGTAATGTATGGCATACATTAAATGACGCATTTGATCTTATCGTTTTTTCCTACTCGTAGGTAAAGATATGGCATGCTCTAGAAAAATGGTCTATAGGATCCTAAATTCCAAATCGTGGGCTTTAAGGCACATTTACATTTTTTATTTTTTTTTTCCTTAGGAGTATGCTACTGCTTCTCTAATAAATAAATAAATAAATAAATAGATAGATAAATAAAACAAAATAAGTATAAAGCCTACTTGACTGAAGCTGCTTAACTTCTTTATGTTAAGTATTTGTATATAATAGATGTAAGACACCAGACGGTGTTCGTGTACCAGCTAAATCGTATTTCCTCTTATCTGCAATCTTCGAGTATACATTGTTCAGATTTTTCAACTTCACTGAGCAATTGATAAAAAATAAAATCATTTACCATACGAGCAGGAACAGTAAACTTGTAAAATAGTCATTTGCTTCTGCTGAATTATAGTAGTATTAGATATTCTGTTATCGTTTTACTGCTGCAGTTGTAATTACTGTCATTCGGAAGACTCTCGGTTCTTTAATCATGTAGACTCCTTCATATGCAGACTCGATCAACTTCATCTCATGAGAGGCATCAGCGTAGCTATTCCTCTTTTAAATCTAGACTATGATCCTGTACCATAACAGCTATACACCATGTATTTTTAGTTCTTTCTTGATTTGCCAACTTGACAACAGAGAATCTTCTAGAATTTTCCGCATTAAGCATTTGTCCATTTTACATTTATCCTTTTTCGATTTAGTTTTTGCCATTTGAAAAGACCACATCGATATACTTGGTCTTCTGATTCACAAGCGTGTGTATACGAACCTGACATGACTGTCGCCATCGGTAGACGTAATTCCAAAGAAATATTCTACGAGCGATGAAATTACTGAATGGAAGATTTTCTTTTAGTATGTACAGCTATTTTGTATTTTTTTTTTCAAATACAGTTTTACTTTTGTAAGTATGTCAGAAATTGAAAAGCAAAATGAAGTAAATTTTGCCATATATCTTGTCTTAACAACAGTCTGATATTTAATAATAGACACAAGCTGATAACAATGGCATGATAATGGTAAAGATAATGGCATACCTAGCAATCATTTCAGTCTTCTTTCTTAGTCGATTTGGTTCCTAATGCAGACACTGGCATCCTTTTCTTTATACGCAGGAAACCATTGTTTTATGTATTCTTTGTTTTAGAAGTTTACGGACTGTGTTAACGGTCACTTGACTGTGAAAAAGGTTAACCAGTTGAGTAAAGAAAGACAGAGAAAAAAACAGAAGAAAAAAAAAGGTTCGGAGATAATCATATGTTGGTGGTCATTATTTCGAGTCTATTCTTTGCTCTAGCGATTTTTGCTCTTGTGCCGAGTATTATGTATGTGTTTCCCCCATATGATGCCTTTGTTAAGGGCCATGTAGTCGTAAACAAATTTTTAGTTTTCTTGGTGCGTAACTCCTGTGTAAGCAAGATTGATGATTTTATCCTTCACAGCATTAGCAGTATCAGCAGTATATGTTTCCGCTCGAATTTTAAATATTGACTAGTGAATATTTTATGTTTTTGTTCTTGTTGCGGGTTACGGCACTGAAAAACACACACTTGTAAATGAATGTGGTGTATTTGTATAGGCCGTGTCAGATCCAGGTCCAACGTCTTCCTTTCCTTTACCGTGCCCTTTGTGTGAAAGGTTTTCATCCACGGATTCAGAATCTTCGAGTACGAGGTAGATCTTGTTTGGTTTATGAAGCAAATTTACGGAGACATTTTCTAGAATACTGTTGCAACGCTGATGTATATTCAGTGGTTTCCATCTCTCCATCCCTATATATCCAACGGCAAAAAAAGAAAAAAAGAAAAAAAAAATTAGATAGTCGTTTTTGATTGACAATGATTATAACCAGCTCAATTATAGTAGTTAACATTAACTACCATAATTCGTTTAATCTGGTCAGTTTACCGACAATTCCTGACTATGTTGGAAATTCTTTCAGTCCTGTCTCAGTAACATTACAGGAATCAACTTTTGAAAAGAGGAGAAAAATAAATTTATTGCTGCATGTTCGTGTGAATGGAACAATGCTCCAATGACAGTCGAATATCATAGAAAAAGTCCATTGTTATGTGTGGTTAGATCTTTTTTTTTTTCTTTCTTTTTTGTTATGTTTATCAAGGTGTAATTCTGCGAATCTTGGACGCGTCTTTGTTACGTTTTTTAAACGTGTAATTTTCCCTTCCACTTTGCATTAGAAAGAATTTGGCTTTTTTATGCTGAAATTCATCTACAGTATTTTTTTTCACTAACAAGGTCATTCAATTCGCTGCAGTTCCTTATAAGTATTATTCATCCATGCTCTCGTATCTTCGCATGTTATTTTTTCCAGCAAAACCCACCATTGTTTATTCCTACATCGCCCGCTGATGTCTCCTGTTTGCTCGTATAAACGTGTTTTGTGGGTTGTCCTTGCTAATAGTTGCTACCCTATTAAGTCATTTCTTTTCTTTCAGTATTAATAATGGTCAAGTTTTGTTTTGCTTAAAATTTACCGATACGATGATTCGATGGCCTTCCGTTAAGTATCTTCCTACTTGGATTGAGGAATTGTGAGTTTAGGGACGTCACACTTGTCTCGACTCCTTCACGAGACACTCGAGGTAACGCGAAACAGCCACGACGATCAAGGTGAATTAAACCGTGACGATTCTGGAAAGATTAGATTCTTTGTCAAAGAGTAAGACTGCGATACCTTTGTACACACGTCACTGATTTTGTGTTCACTTTGTGTCCTTAGGTGTACTTGGCAAGGAAAATGACTGTCCGAGAGAATATCGATAGATGAAGATCATATAATTGAAGAGATGCTTATGCTTTCCCTATGAACTTATGAAGCAATGTTAACAGAATATTGCATGAATCTCTACCTGCAAAATGATTTTCAAATGACCGCTTTGTCTTTAACACATTACAGTTCGTTGCATTTGAAATTTCTGCTTTTCATCTATTTTCCATCTAAATCTGCCTCGCGATAGATACGCAGCCATTGTTGAAGGGTAAATTTCCCGGTGCTCGAAGCGGAACAAAAAACAGTCAAGGATTCCGGCATTCGTGATGGGCGCTGCGTGTATGGATAGATTTTTTTTAGAGACCGGAAAAAAATCAGACAACTTTACGCACTGCCATATGTGTATATTAGATGAAATTTTCTTTGTGGTGTTTATACCACTGAAGTTGGTTTTGAGAAATATATATGTACATATATGTATATCTATCTACCTATCTATGTATACATATGTATATCTATATCTATATTTATGTATATATATGTATTTCTATCTACCTATCTCTATATATACATATACATATTTAATATATATATATATATATATATATATATATATATATATATATATATATATACTGTAACACACACACACACACAATGTGTGTGTGTGTGTGTGTGTATGTATGTATGTGTATGTGTGTGTGTCATTCCGTGTCATTTTAGATATAGGTTAGAGTATGTGCATGTACATAGAAGTCTTGCACATTTTAGTTACAAAACACCACCAAGGACTAAGAGCCTCTTCCCCCTCCAGTTATCGGCGGCATCTCGTACTGGCTCGTGGGCTACGCGCTGGCCTTCGGCGAGGGCAACATGTTCTGCGGGACGACCGCCTGGGCCTCCGTCGGCGTGCCTGACGAGCGCCTCGCCTTCTGGTTCTTCCAGTTCGTGTTCGCCGCCACCTGCGCCACCATCGTCTCGGGCTCCATGGCCGAGAGGTGCGCCTTCAGCGCCTACTTCATATATTCAATTATTTTGACAGGTCAGGACGCCTTATCGCTTGAAAATGCCTAGTGGTTCTGTTTCATATTCTGCTTAATGAATATATAAATGCATTCTTATATACATGTACATATGTAGAGAGAGTGAGGGATGGATAAAAAGTATGGGAATTAATTTTTCTGAGACCAATGGAAATACTTGTATCCCTATTTATTATATGAACGACGAGGATACCCTCGATGCCACCTAATCCCTCTGCCCCTCTTCCAGCCTTCGTGTACCCAATCGTGACGCACTGGGCGTGGACGGACGAGGGCTGGCTGTCCACCCGCGACTATCAGGACTTCGCGGGCTCGGGTGTCGTCCACCTCACGGGCGGCGTCGCGGCTCTCGTGGGCGCCATTATTCTCGGTCCGAGAATTGGCCGCTTCGGGCCCAACGGGAAGGAGATTCGCGGTCATTCGGTGCCGGTCCGTATTTTTTAATTGTTATTAGTTATTGTCGTTCTTGCAATTGAGTACCTTTCCTGTTAGCAGTCATTGGTGAAATACGTTAAGCTCGGAAATGCATATCACTGTCTGATTTCATGCAAATGTGTTACATGTGAATCGTAGGAATATAAATTCAACATACAACATCCACGTTCAGATAATAAAACAGTAGACTGAAACATATTTTCGTTTCATCAGCCAATTGTATCACAGGCCAATTTTGCTGATGTCATATTATAGAACCCAATCTGCAACACGAATGCTCAACTTATCCCTTGTTAGTATAAACTTCAAAATACTTTTTCGCATCTAGATAATGTAAAGGAATGAAAACTGGCCTCTTGCCCCGAATGACCTCCGTGTCCCCAGAGTGAATGCTCCTCCCCCTCCACAGCTGGCTGCCCTGGGGGGCTTCATCCTCCTGTTCGGCTTCCTGGCCTTCAACGGCGGCTCGCAGGCGTCCATCAGCCAGGAGGGCGACGCGGCGGCGGTGGCCAAGTCCGTGATGAACACCGTCATCTCCGGCTGCTCCGCCGGCATCGTCGTGCTGCTGCTCTACCGCTCCGGCCTCTGCGGACGCACGCATGCCTGGTCGTTCCTCATGACTCTCAACGGCGCCCTCTGTGGCATGGTGGGTGCTTGGGCTCGTGCACGCTTGCTCGCATGTACGCGACCAAACGCACGGATAAACACACACCGAAAACACACACGGCCAAACACATCCATTGGTGTAAATGTATGCCGCAGACGCGCATAAACACACACACACGCTCATGAATACACACGTACACGGAGAAACAAACACACAGACACGTGAACAAAACACACACACACACACACACATGGATAAACACACGCACAAGTTTTTGGTTAATATTTTTTCTAGAATATACTCTATACATATATCAATATTATACCAGAGTTTCAAAATACTTGTCTCTGGGTCTCCTTTACCTGTTTGAAGGCCAAGAGCTAAATCTAACCAAGCCATGTTTTCCAGGTGGCCATCTGTTCCGGGTGTAACGTCATGAGGCCCTGGGCAGCGTGCGTCACAGGGCTGATGGCTGGTCCGGTCTTCCTCGTTGTCCATAAATTACTGCCCAAGCTTAAAGGTTTGCTGCGTTTCATTCTGTTACTCTCACATGGATACAAATGTTTATAGGAACATTAGCTCGCCAACGTTTTGGAGACCTTATTTAACCATTTATCAGTGGTACGAGCAGTGTTGAAAATAAAGATTTCGAGGAAGAAGTCATCAGAGTATTTCCAAAAGCCGAAAAAGAAACCTACTGTATTTCTTGTATTTCCTCGAACAGTGGACGACCCTCTGGACGCCGTGGCCGTGCACATGGGCGGCGGCCTGTGGGGGCTGGTGGCCGTGGCGCTGTTCCAGGACGACGGCATCGTGTTCGGCGGCACGCCCATGGTCCTGGCGTGGAACATGATTGGGGCGCTCGCCATCATCGGCTGGTCGGGCGGAATCTGCATCATGATGTTCGGCATCATGAGGCTCTCCGGCTTGCTGAGAGTGCCTCCTGAGCTGGAGATGCAGGGTCAGTCTCATTCGGTCAATTCGCCAGTGGGTGAAAACACGGGGCTCAATAGCCTGTGGCACCCGCGAATTTCTTTCCACTACAACTAGCCCAACTAGCCCATGTAGAAACTCTAGGCCTATAAACTTACAGAATCTGAAAATAGAGCATAAATTTCTAAGACGTATCATGTCAATTTTTACTCTAAACAATATGTCTTATGGAAATTGAAGGCCCTTAAATAGCTAAGCCATAGACTTTTCGATTAGAAACAATGATTGCAAACTGCTAACTAGGAATAAATGGTCCTAGAATATCGTGACCTATAAGTCTTCCACATTTCACCTATATAACTCTGGTTATTATCAATTTACAACCATTTCCCATTCAGTTCCAGTGCTTATCTTATTTTGTATAGCCTACTTTATCATTATTTTCGTTTCGATCTTCGTTTTCCCACTATTGTTATTCTTTCCAACTTATTTATAGTTTATATAGTTTTCCTTCTAACTTTTTCCCCCATTTTAGCAAGGGTCTTATCACAGCCTCTCTTCTTTTCCTTCTGATGCCCATTTTATTCTTTCATAGAATCATTCTGATTCTCATTTGAAAACATCAGTATTTTCTGTGTTATATAGATGCGTTTTTCTGTTTGCTAATACATAATGGCCTTACAGGTATGGACATCATGAAACATGGCGAGCCCGCATATCCGGCCAAGTCGTGGGAGGAACAACAGTATAATGATAACACGAGCCATTCAGGAAGGAATAAATGTAAGTATGAGCCATGGCTTTGATTGACTAACAAGAGGATGTGGGGAATGAGAAACGTATTATAGGGAAATGGCAGAGAAATGTGTTCATACGGAAAAGGAGAGAATGAGAGAGGTAGAGGTAGAGGGAGAAGAGAAGAGAAGGAGAAAAGAAGGACAAGAGAAGGACAAGGAGAGGGAGACGGAGGAGGGGAGGGTGAGGGAGAGAAGATAAAATACATGGCATATATAAAGAGTTTGGCGATGGGGACCAGAGTGTTATAATTTAGAGATTAAAGAGAATGATTAATGTGTTTGCCCTGACAGTTTCAATTTGAGCAGGGAATACCTCAACAATCCTCATGTTGATGAAAGGTACACCGACATGAGAGTTAGGACTGAGGAAGTGTGTGTGTTTGAGTGGTACCTATTTTATTGATATGGTGTATGGGTATTTAGCCGATGCAATTCCTTGTGTATCTGCCACAATGGAATCCCTTTAGTGTGTAAATCTTGTACTTGGCAACTACATGGCCGTTTACAAAGTTATCCTCACACCACACTACTCCAGCTCAGTTCAGTGAGGTTTGTGAACGAACTTTCACTTGGACCAAAAAGTCCTGTCATTTTTCAGCTATTTATAACTGACTCACGCTTTCATCATTACTGAACGTTAGCATGGTGGCCAGAAAGCCCCAAGGCTCTCCAGTTCACACTGTGATAGTGTCAGGCTCTTACCAGTCCGGCACCAGTACTCGTAGGGCCTCGGCGGAGGAAGAATGTGTGGTCACACTCTCCATTACACTTTTGCTATATATTATTATGATTATTGCCCCACACCACATCATCACACTATCTGAACCCTCGCACTGCACTCCATACCATGACATACTTCAGTGTTCATCAGACTTCTGGCTCCACTTCCTTAGCTTCTTCCACTTACCCGGCTCTTCCTTTCCCTACTTACTCCTTAAAGATTTAATATCCTTTTTATCATTATCTGTCAATAGCTCAAGAACTATAACTCTCACAAAATAGTGTGGCGGTAGGTCTATTCTCCAAAATATTATCTTCCAAGCTTTTAATCTAGGTGAGAATATCAGTTTAATTCGCGTACCGTAACCTATTCATCCAAGGGGCGTTTGTATGATGATGATAAATAAGGCTTTGAAGTTTTCTGGTCGTAACATTATGAATGGACACGGTTGCTACAACGAGTCTTTTAGTAATAATCATAATTATGCATTATTAGGCGCCGACACATCATCAGTCCTGCCATTATTCTTTATTTGGTCACTTTTTGGCTCTGGAAAAGGCCATGATAAGGGTTAATTAAATTGGGGGAAACGCTCTATCTCTCACCGACCGTTCTCTAATTTTTACTTCAACGGTGAAAATAGTTTTACTTCACAATAATTACTAATCATAAAAAAATAACCTAACGAACTAATTAATTGAACATTGAAACTGCCGATGGTAAAGACTATTTCATCAATTGTTCTTACAACTGCTAACTCCCCTGAACCATTGACAGACTTGCCGCCGAACATGAGCTCGCCTTGGTACCAGGGCTGGATGGGGGGCGCCATGCCCTCTTACGCCCCATACGCCCCCTACTGGACGCTCCCAGGACCCCACCGCGGAGGCCCGTACCCGCACCCGCCCGCCCAGGACCCCTCCACCCTGCCTCGCCCCGGCGGCAGGAGGGTGAGCGAGTTTGCCGTGAGCGACGTCAATCAGCACTACGAGATGGAGACCAAGGGGTACCCGCACCGAGGGAAGAGATCGAGCGGATATTACAACGACGGATTCGAAGAGGATCACTCGAAGATGTGATTGCGCCGCGGCCGTTGCGATTGGCTAATCAAAATCTTATCATATTGCACCTTTTTAATGTTGTTATTGCATTTCTTTGATTATTTTTCAACTTTCTTTTTGAGGAGTTTGTTGCTATGTAAGAGTGTTTGTGAAAGTTTACGATGTAGAGTGAAGTATTTACAGGCAGGTAAATGCATATTTATTTATGTCTGTGTATGTCGGTGGAAGTACAAACTAATTACCATATTCCGGAGAGTGATTGCGATTGCAAAAGCATATCCTTTTTATAAGTACTTAGGAAAATACTCAGTTTTCTTGATCCACACGCAAGTATGAATCGAGAACACATTATGGTTGTGTGACATTTTACCTCATTAAAGTAATCTAAAAGAGAGAGATGAATATATGTATATCAGATTAAGATTGTACATAAACAGTAGTTTTTTTGTGAAAACTAGATTTTACTCATAGACTTGCCTCATTACTGGCATTTCCTTTTTATGTCATGAAATGTACTTGGTTTTAAAATGTTTATAAACTACATAACACTTTGTTTATCTTCCCTCGAAGTAACAGGACGTCGAAACCGTCCCATTTAATCAATAATCCTGGATTAGGTATTTCGATATCACTTTCAGTTTAATACGCCGTGTAAAATATTTATTTTATTTCTATGCATATCAAGTATATATAAGATTATGTCACTTAATAAAAAGAATAGTGACAATAATTCTAAAATATCTTTGAAATACTGCACAAACAACTTAACTACTGCACATATGAACGTCTGGAAAAATTAAAGAATAAAGGTGCCAAAAAGTGGCAATGAAACCTTAGCATATATTGCGTCGTCCTTTTGTAATATATTCATTTGTTTTGAGAAAGAGACTGGTCCGTTCAGGGGCGCATGCTATATCTACAGAAAAAAACTATTCCGAACAGAAATCGTCTGTTACGCACAAGGTATTATTAAATGCCTAGGCATTTGTGTAAATATGAAACCTCTGATATAATCGTGAATTTCTAAAAGTACAAAACGTTTCCATTGCTAGTGTTAAAATACCGTGTATCTATTTCTATGACAAATCCTACCAAATGGTCATCGTGTCCTCCGCAGGTGCGCGTAGGGCCCGTCCACACGAGTCCCTTGACTAAAGCGTGCACACCAGCAATGTGCTCGTGATGGAGCTTGACAGTGACGAGCAGTGTCATGTCGCTGTCAAATATACAGTCAGATGAGGACCCGAGAGAGCAGGGACATTGCCAGTTGCTTACTTTTTGACCTAAGTAGTCGTCGAACATGAGTCTCCCCTCCTTCCACAATAGATCACTGGTCTACTACACTTGATCTTCCTTGGTGAACACCATAGTTACATTGCACATAGTCCCTTCAGGCACCTCTCACTCCTGCCTGAAGCATTGTTTACCTTGTGGACAACCAATATAAATATGGCGACAGATATTGACGGTCAAAGCCGGTCGAACATTTGTTGCTTCTGTCAACAGGCCTTTATACTGCTGTCCACTCAAAGCTGGACAGAAGCAAGAGAAGGTGAACGACGGTGTCTTGGCGGTACAGTAACCGACAAGAAGGATCTCGAGTTTAAACCAGTGGCCTTTGGTGCGGCGGCGGGATAGCCATGCAGCTTGATGATTTCTTTGGTTAAACCTCGAATAACTGACAGCAACGCTCTCTAGGGGCCATGTGCAATTTCGCATGACTTGCAACAGAGTTATACTACCCTTCACTGTCTGGGGAATTAGCTCAAACACCAGCACTGACAACTGGCTGGTTTGCTCGTAAAAAAAGCATTATGTTTGTCAAATGTCAATCTATTCTTATGTGACTGCAGAGTGTACTCGTTTGGGAACCACTTAAGATGACCGTCGTTATCGACATGAACAAGGAAAGCTCTCCTGGTGTCATGTCGCCGGTTGCTATTTGAATCCACATCCTGTCTGACCTATGTATACTGTACGCCTGGCTTAGGGGGTCAGTTGTATGTCTCACTAGGCCTCCAGAAGATCAGTCATCTCCGAATGTCTCTCTTCTATTCAGTATTATGCAATAAGGGAGGAAAATATAGCGAATAGGCCTTCAGTATATTCGTGCGTTTTACTGTATTTTCCTTCGTTGTTTTGTTTCCGTCTGATGCCAGTGGACACTGTTTTATCATGTGGACGGAGCTTTCACGTATAATAGCGTCATTTCAAAAGAATGTACTAAATACGTATTTGCTTATTTGTATGTGAGCTAGTGATACTGACATTTACAAATAATCCAGATGTTCTTTTAAAACACCTCGAATGGCAATTGGCATGGCCACACACAATGGAAGAACAACCTAATAATTGCATTAAGAAAGGCAACAGTCTCCGTCCAATACGTGCCATTTCTTCAAGGGCCACGCCGAAAGTGTTAGGCTGTGTCCATATGATTGGCAGAGCACGTATGAATCTTGATTGTCACTTTTTTTCAATATTCTACAGTAAATAGCCACACCTTGATCACTATTTGATTCTAATACTACTGATATTTCCACGGATCCTAATGTTTTTTTTATGGTATGTGTAGAGAGGCTGCCTATCCTCATTCAAGACACAAAAAAGGTTTATTACCACTGTTTTTGCATCTTTCGTAAGGTGATTTCCCTCTTCTCATGCCTTTTATTCTTTCTTTCTTTCTTTCTTTCTTTATACATTTTTTTAGTTCCCCTACTGAAATGATCAAGACGCCTTTAATTGTTTGCTCTTTATAGCAGATGGTTTTATTTACGAGTCTTTTCTCTTCTTCCCCACCCCACACACACATTCACACACACACACACACACATATGTATATACAGATATTTATTTATCTATATTTCTATCTATATATCTTGATCTATCTATCTATATAATATATATATATATGTATATATATATGTATGTGTGTGTGTGTGTGCGTGTGTGTGTGTGTGTGTGTGTATCTGCTACTTCAACCTGTGATTAAATATTTCAGGTAGTTTACGAAGGGACTGAATTTCTGGTCTATTTTCTTGCCATACTGACTGAAATGAATACTAGCGTTAGATGCTTTTCATCTAAAGGAATTGAGCATGATGGTAAGAACTACCAGAAATACAAGGAAAGGAACATACTGCATACAGAATCACATGGATAAACAGAATTCGAGTGTGAAGCATCTGTGTAGGTCGAACCTTAAGAAATAAACTCGGATGAACGGATTTCGATGGTCAAGTGCTATAGTCAAGTAAATCATATCCAGTAACTACTCTCTTCAAAACTTCATTTGGACGTACAGTTGAATGCAGTCCTGCTCTGACGTCAGCACCGAATGTTGGCCTGTATGAGAATCGTAGAATCCCATTAATTTATTTAAGAACTGTCCAAAACCTGAGTTATACGCGTCAGTCTCGCCTCAACATTAAATAAGCATGTCGGCTAACTTCATTTATCATGAATCATTGACGTGTTGAACGAAAGAAGTTTGCCTTCTATAAAAGTCTGATGCCGTCATTTCACTATCATCTTCAATAAAGATCTCATCCGATTTATCGTGGTAAAGGTCCCTCCATGATTCATGACTTTACAGAAATATGACGTACCTTCCGATTTTAAAGACGTTATTACAACTGGGATTAACTAGATCGTATAATGACTTGTGTAGAAATATACCATGACCAACACATTGTGTGCTTTTTGATGAATTTAAGTAACTGGCAATGAGCTGAGTCTCAAATATGTTTCTCAGCATTTTCTACTTCACAGTTCCTGTTAGGGTCTATGACCTAATTAAAAAAAAAAGTTATTCAGTGGCCTCTCTCAAGATATTTGTCGGCTGACTCGTCTAAACTCTCAGTATCCTTTTGAAGTGTAATTTATTTCTTTTTCCTTTCTTGAACTTTTTTTTATTCTTTATTTCTGTCAGGACAATACCTCTACATAAAATATACAGTACCCTGAATTCCTCTTTCATAAATGACTCAACCTTATAAAGAGAAGTCTTCGTCCGTTCGTTTGTTCACAGGACACCGTCTCTCACTAGACGATTGTCCATATGACAGGATCACACACATTGCACGGCTTTTTAGAAAGGAATGTAAAGAACACAGACCATCGTAAGCCAGTCAGTAATTCTCCGAAATCAGTGGCGGTGATCAGGATGTTCCACCATTCCGGCTGACTCAAGGGGCTCGTCCAGCTTGAATCGCCATTAAGATCGTACTACAAAATTTCTTCTTTTCTTGATGATGCGGTATTTGTTTAGACCAGGTTATTGAGGACACTCAATAGGGATGGAACACTTAGTTTAGATGTAGATTTAACTTTAAAACAAAAATAATCAATTATTGTAATGAGAAAGAGAGAGAAGCAAAAATCGTAAAGGTTTTGACTACTATCGCAGATAATAGTCGAAGAGATATATGAAGAATTTTTTTGTTCCCATTAGCTTAGTTACTCATATCTCAAAACAAGTTGCATGAAACAGGATGTAAACTGTTGTCAATGGCCCTGAGGACATTATCATGTAGGTTATCCCATGAGATATGTATGTAAATACTGACAGTAAAGGAGTTTCAAAATGTGAAAATGTTTCATTTTAACAAAAGCTTAGGGCATCATTAATGAAACGATTTACTCCTCTATAGACATCATCGAAGTGTAAGATTCGTAGTATTGATGCCTCATAATCCAGAAGTAAAGCAGATTAATTAGATTAAGTTTAAGAAAAGTCACGTATATGTAACTGTATTTATGATTTTTTTCCCTGTAAACACAGAATGTTTTAGAATATGCCAGACTTCTTATTTTGTTTTATGTAATCAAATTAATGTATTAGGTGTTTCACAAATTAATTTCCTATCAGCGATCATAAACGAGGGCAAATAACCGAAGGATCCCAATTGTGAAATGCATGAGCTATGGAAGATAGCATTTTAGAACTAAATAAGAACAAAAGGTGACCGATTAGAGGTACATATATTAATGTATATAGACAATCAAACTAAACCTGTGTTGCAGTTAAGACCTCTACTTCAAGTTAGAGTGTAGAAAAGTACCATGGACTCATGCACTTCCAAAATAACCTCGTAGTTGAAACCAAAACGAGACGAGAAAACTGAGTTTTCTGTGCTCCTTTTTAATCTGATATCTCCTCCGATGATGGAAATCTCGTATCTGTGATATAGAAGGCCTCACAAAAGACCATTGGCAAAACTTTGATTGACAAGATCATGACAAACTGAACAAAGCATATAAAATGAGCTTGAGGGCAAAGATGCCACTCCATCACACCGAGCGACCTCCAAC
>BOPN01007018.1:25000-27500 GCA_017312705.2 Penaeus japonicus
GCGAAGATGGGGTTGGTGTTGGGGGGGAGGGGAGAGAGGGAGGGGGGAGGGAGGGGGGCGAGGAGGGGGACAGAGATGGGGTTGGTGTCGGGGAGGAGAGAGGGAGGAGGGGAGGAGGGAGGGGGCTGGGGGGCGAGGAGAGGGGCGAAGATGGGGTTGGTGTTGGGAGAGAGAGGGAGGAGGGAGGGAGAGGGCTGGGGGCGGGGAGAGGGGGACGAAGATGGGGTTGGTGCTGGGGGAGGAGAGGGAGGGAGGGAGGGGGGCGGGGGGGGACAGAGATGGGGTTGGTGTCGGGGAGGAGAGAGGGAGGGAGGGAGGGAGGGGGCTGGGGGGCGAGGAGGAGGACGGAGATGGGGTTGGTGCTGGGGGAGGAGAGAGGGAGGGAGGATGCAAAAGTCTGCAACTTAGAGCTCATTTGCATATTAATCCTCCGTGTTATTCCTTGAGCCTTTGTGCTGAACTTTGGGCTGTCATGCTACGAGGGTCTTTACTCGGCGAAGGGAGAGGGGGAGGAGAGAGGGAGGGAGGGAGGGAGGGCTGGGGGGCGAGGAGGGGGTTGGTGCTGGGGGGAGGAGAGAGGGAGGGGGACGAGGAGGGGGACGAAGATGGGGTTGGTGGGGGGGGAGAGAGGGAGGGAGGGAGGGAGGGGGCTGGGGGGCAAGGAGGGGGCGAGGATGGGGTTGGTGTTGGGGGGAGGAGAGAGGGAGGGAGGGAGGGAGAGAGGGAGGGGGCTGGGGGGCGAGGAGGGGGACGAAGATGGGCGAAGATGGGGTTGGTGTTGGGGTGAGGAGAGAGGGAGGGAGGAAGGGAAGGAGGGAGGGGGCTGGGGGAGGGGCGAGGAGGGGGATGAAGCTGGTCAATATTTTGAAGATGATGAGGAGATCAACAATAACTGGTGCATATTCAGCGCTGAGTCAACAATCGACCCCATCAGTGAAATGGACCAAGCGAGGCAAAAGAGTTTACATTTGGAAATTTTGTGTTTGCGAAGTAAGTAGATAAATGAATCCTTATAAAATCGAAGAATAGCTTTCCACCTTGATTTCCTTCGCTTTTTTCCCATCTGTCTTCGGTTATTTCCGGGTTGTTCTTCCAAAAAATGCCGCTAGAGTTTACTTGATATCAGAATATTTTGGGAAATTAAACATCAATTCCTATGTTTCCTTTAACAACTGCCTTTTGATATAATTCGATTTCCAGTTTACAAAATAATTATTGATGTTTACTGCTGCCATTTTACATACGCAAATACCAACAAATAAAAACACCCCACCCCCCACCACCACACACACACACACATTCAAACACACACACACAAACACACACACACACATACAAACCCGAATGCGTATGTGTGGGTGTACGGGTAGAAAGTAATTGCTAACATCTTAAAATAACAAGACCAAGAACAGTCCAAGAAAACCTTAACAAAGAGAATAACACGAACCAAGAAACAGAAAATGCGATTACCCTGTCATCTTAAGACCTTCCGTTCCAAGATAAAACGTTATGTTATATTCACCAGCCTCTCTTTGAGCATGTCTCAGTGTATATAGTCCTTCCTCTCCAGGAAATTCCTGGGGCAAGCACTGACTTCTTCATAACTGCGCATGTTTTCCTAGATTTTATAATTTTATGGTCTTCACTGCTAAAATTGTAAATACTATCGCAGTTCCTTCGCTACTTCTTTATTAAGAGCCACTTTCTATTCATGATGTTTTCCCCTTCTCTCTCCTTCTCTGTCAGTCTTTCTTTCTTTATATCTCTCTCTCTCACTCTCTTTCGCTCTCTCTCTCTCTCTCTCTCTCTCTCTCTCTCTCTCTCTCTCTCTCTCTCTCTCTCTCTCTCTCTCTCTCTCTCTCTCTCTTTCTCTCTACTCTCTCCCCCCCACTCTCTCTCTCTCTCTCTCTGTCTCTCTCTCTCTCTCTCTCTCTCTCTCTCTCTCTCTCTCTCTCTCTCTCTCTCTCTCTCTCTCTCTCTCTCTCTCTCTCTCTCTCTCTCTCTCTCTCTCTCTCTCTCTCTCTCTCTCTCTCTCTCTCTCTCTCTCTCTCTCTCTCTCTCTCTCTCTCTCTCTCTCTCTCTCCCCGTTATGCATTTCTTCCTTCGTTTTTAATTAAGCCATGGAGAGAGTATAGTCCACACTCGCCGCTCCCATCGTCAAAGAAAACGACAAGTTCCAAGTTCTTGACTCTGTGTTTACTATCCAGGATGCAAGATGTAGGATAATAATGGACTGCGCTTATTCTTTTGATGATGGAGAGTCTGGAGGATTTTAGCTTCTTCATCCACCCGCCTCTCTTTGGTCCTTTAGATAAAAAAGGAGGCATAGAAGAGTAAAGTACTATACAAAAGTTTAAAAATGTGTAAGTGGGAAGAATGAGAAGAATGTGTGTGTGTGTGTGTGTGTCTGTGTGTGTGTGTGTGTGTGTGAATGTGTGTGTGTTTGTCTGTTTGCAATTTTTTTTTTGTTTTAGCTTATGATAACTGTCTGATAGCTGAT
>BOPN01007019.1:0-2500 GCA_017312705.2 Penaeus japonicus
GTATACACATCTATACATATATGTATATAAATGTATACACATCTATACATATATGTATATAAATGTATACACATCTATACATATATGTATATAAATGTATACACATCTATACATATATGTATATAAATGTATACACATCTATACATATATGTATATAAATGTATACACATCTATACATATATGTATATAAATGTATACACATCTATACATATATGTATATAAATGTATACACATCTATACATATATGTATATAAATGTATACACATCTATACATATATGTATATAAATGTATACACATCTATACATATATGTATATAAATGTATACACATCTATACATATATGTATATAAATGTATACACATCTATACATATATGTATATAAATGTATACACATCTATACATATATGTATATAAATGTATACACATCTATACATATATGTATATAAATGTATACACATCTATACATATATGTATATAAATGTATACACATCTATACATATATGTATATAAATGTATACACATCTATACATATATGTATATAAATGTATACACATCTATACATATATGTATATAAATGTATACACATCTATACATATATGTATATAAATGTATACACATCTATACATATATGTATATAAATGTATACACATCTATACATATATGTATATAAATGTATACACATCTATACATATATGTATATAAATGTATACACATCTATACATATATGTATATAAATGTATACACATCTATACATATATGTATATAAATGTATACACATCTATACATATATGTATATAAATGTATACACATCTATACATATATGTATATAAATGTATACACATCTATACATATATGTATATAAATGTATACACATCTATACATATATGTATATAAATGTATACACATCTATACATATATGTATATAAATGTATACACATCTATACATATATGTATATAAATGTATACACATCTATACATATATGTATATAAATGTATACACATCTATACATATATGTATATAAATGTATACACATCTATACATATATGTATATAAATGTATACACATCTATACATATATGTATATAAATGTATACACATCTATACATATATGTATATAAATGTATACACATCTATACATATATGTATATAAATGTATACACATCTATACATATATGTATATAAATGTATACACATCTATACATATATGTATATAAATGTATACACATCTATACATATATGTATATAAATGTATACACATCTATACATATATGTATATAAATGTATACACATCTATACATATATGTATATAAATGTATACACATCTATACATATATGTATATAAATGTATACACATCTATACATATATGTATATAAATGTATACACATCTATACATATATGTATATAAATGTATACACATCTATACATATATGTATATAAATGTATACACATCTATACATATATGTATATAAATGTATACACATCTATACATATATGTATATAAATGTATACACATCTATACATATATGTATATAAATGTATACACATCTATACATATATGTATATAAATGTATACACATCTATACATATATGTATATAAATGTATACACATCTATACATATATGTATATAAATGTATACACATCTATACATATATGTATATAAATGTATACACATCTATACATATATGTATATAAATGTATACACATCTATACATATATGTATATAAATGTATACACATCTATACATATATGTATATAAATGTATACACATCTATACATATATGTATATAAATGTATACACATCTATACATATATGTATATAAATGTATACACATCTATACATATATGTATATAAATGTATACACATCTATACATATATGTATATAAATGTATACACATCTATACATATATGTATATAAATGTATACACATCTATACATATATGTATATAAATGTATACACATCTATACATATATGTATATAAATGTATACACATCTATACATATATGTATATAAATGTATACACATCTATACATATATGTATATAAATGTATACACATCTATACATATATGTATATAAATGTATACACATCTATACATATATGTATATAAATGTATACACATCTATACATATATGTATATAAATGTATACACATCTATACATATATGTATATAAATGTATACACATCTATACATATATGTATATAAATGTATACACATCTATACATATATGTATATAAATGTATACACATCTATACATATATGTATATAAATGTATACACATCTATACATATATGTATATAAATGTATACACATCTATACATATATGTATATAAATGTATACACATCTATACATATATGTATATAAATGTATACACATCTATACATATATGTATATAAATGTATACACATCTATACATATATGTATATAAATGTATACACATCTATACATATATGTATATAAATGTATACACATCTATACATATATGTATATAAATGTAT
>BOPN01007019.1:40000-45000 GCA_017312705.2 Penaeus japonicus
GGCGGTGAAAGTGATGTATTTATTATCATTACTATTACCATTGTTATTGTTGTTGCTGTTTTTTATCATTATACTTTACATTGTTACTATTGTTAACATTATCATCATTGTTGTTGGTATTATTATGATTGTTAATATCCTTTTCATTGTTAATAGCATCATCATTACCGATGTTACCAGTACCGTTACTATCGTCTTTATCATCATTATTATCATCATCATTATTATTATTGATTATTGATATCATCATCATCATTATAAATGTCATTATCCTCATTATCCCCATCATAACTGCCAGCATCATTATTCATTGTCATTATTGGCAGTAGTAGTCTTTTTATCATTAATTTGTCCTCATCATCACCATCATAACTGCCTGCATCATTATTCATTGTCATTATTGGCAGTAGTAGTCTTTTTATCATTAATTAATTATTTCAAATGTTATCGCCATCAAAGTATTTACAATTATGACTATTTTATATGTTACCATCATCATTAATAGCGATATCATAATCACTCATATCATCATTAATATTACCAGAAACGTCATTTTTATAATCATTATAATAATACTATCATAATCATCATACCATAATCATCATCATCATCATCATCATTAACCCGACCATTATCCTAAACACAGTCATTACCACCACACAAATCAAAAGAGATGCAATTATCAAGACCATCATCATTATTCCTCACCCCCCACCATCATTATCACCCCCACCCCCCGCCCTCCCATCCGCCCCCACCCTCCCACCCTCCCACCAGCCCACACCCGCCACCCGCCCGCTCTCTTTCCCCCGCACACTATCTACGTGTACCTTCTTTATCTCTTCTTCCTGATCCTCCCACGTTCCCCTTGTACAAAATCCATACCCAGGTCGCAAAACCTCTTCTCGCGTTTCATATCCATGACTAATTGCTTTCTCCTCGGTGTCTCCTCCTTACGTTCTGGTCTGGGTTTTCGTGGGTGGGTGGGTGTGTGTGTGTGTGTGTGAGTGTGTGTGTGTGTGTATGTTTTAGATCTCCTCTATTTTTCTTTCCTATACTTCTTTCGTTTTGTTGCTGTTGCTGTTTTTTCTTCTTCTTCTTCTTCTTCTTCTTCTTCTTCTTCTTCTAATTTTCTATCTTGTAGCAATTTCAGTCTTTCTCTTCCCTCTTCGCTTGATTCCAGTCTATCTCTCTCTTTTCTTTTTTTTCTCTATCTATCTATCTATCTATCTCTCTATCTCTCTATCTATCTATCGATCTATCTCCTATTTTTCCCCTTCTACGTCTTTCGTTTCGTTGTTGTTTTTGTTGCTATTGTCTCTTTCTTTTCTATCTCTCTTCATTCGTTGTTTATTTTTTTCTTTGAGGTTTTCTTTTGTCTCCCTTTTCCTATTCCTCTTCGCGTTTTCCCACTTTCCGTTGCTGATTTATTTTCATGTTATTGTTGTTTTTGCTGTTTCCCTTATATTCCTTTTCCTTTTCTTGCCTTGCCTTCCGCTGGAATTTCTGTTTGTTTTATTTTTTTATTTCTCTCCTTCCTTTTGTTTCGTTGATGTTTTTTGCTGTTGTTTTTTCTCCCTCGCTCTCTTCTCTTTCATGTTTTTGTTTGCTTGTTGACATATATATTTGATTTCCTTTTCTCCCTTTTACCCTTTCTTTTCTTTCTCTCTTTGACCATCTTCTCCTTCCTCTTTGGTTCATTTCAAATTTCCTTTCTTCCTTCCTTCTACTATCCCCTTCTTTTTTCTCTTAGTCTGCTTCTCTTCCTTTTCTTCCTTTTTCCCAGTTTCTTCCTCTTCTCTCTCCCTTTTCACTTCGTTAAGTTTGTTTGGTTCTCTTATTGTCTCTCTTTCGCTTTTGTCTAGTTTTCCTCTCTTCCATCTAAATCTTTCCTTCCTCTTTTTGCTTCCTTATTATATCTCGTTCTTCATTTTCAGTTCTTCTCAGCCTCCCTCTTCTTATCCTCGCTTCAATCTTATCTCCTTCATCTCCTCTCTCCCTTCTTCTTTCCCTGCTTTGTTTCATTCTGGTTTTCCTCTCTTCCCTCTCCCACCTCCCTTCGTCGCTTTACTACATTTTTTCTCACTTCCTTCTTTCCTCCCTCCCTTTGTTTCATTTCTATCCTCTCTCTTAATATTCTCTCTCCTCCTCTTCGCTTTGCTCCGGTCACCCTCTCTTCCCTCTTCACTTTATTCCAGTCTCCCTCTTTTCCCCTCTTCGCTTCATTCCAGTCTCCCTTTCTTCCCCTCTTCGTTTCATTCCAGTCTTTCTCTTCCCCTCTCCGCTTCATTCCAGCTTCCCTCTCTTCCCCTCTCCGCTTTCCAGTTTTTCTCTTCCCCTCTTTACATCATTCCAGCCCCCCTCTCTTCTCCTCTCTACTTCATTCCAGCCCCCCTCTCTTCCCCTCTCCTCTTTTTCTTCCTCTCTTCGCTCCAGTCCAGTCTCTCTCTTCCCCTCTCCGCTTCATTCCAATTTTTCTCTTCCCCTCTTCACTTCATCCCAGTTTCCTTCTTTTTCCCTCTTCGCTCCATTCCAGTCTCCCTCTCTTCCCCTCTACACTTCATTCCAGTCCTTCTCTTCTCCTCTCCGCTCAATTCCAGTCTCCCTCTCTCCCCCTCTACACTTCATTCCAGTCCTTCTCTTCTCCTCTCCGCTCAATTCCAGTCTCCCTCTCTCCCCCTCTTCGCTTCATTCCAGTCTCCCTCCTCTCTCTCCTTCTACACTTCATTCCAGTCTTTCTCTTCCCCTCTTCACTCCATTCCGGTCTTCCTCTCTTTCCCTCTCCGCTTCATTTCAGTTTTTTTCTCCCCCCCTCCCCTTCATTCAAGTCTTTCTCTTCTCCTCTTCACTCCATTCCAGTCTACCTCTCTTTCCCTCTCCGCTTCATTCCGTCTTTTTCTTCCCCTCTCCGCTTCATTCCAGTCTCCCTCTCCCCCCTTCTTCGCTTCATTTCAGTCTCCTTCTCCTCTCTCTCACTCTTCGCTCCATTCCAGTCTCCCTCTCTCCCCTTCTTCGCTCCATTCCAGTCTCCTTCTCTCCCCCTCTTCGCTCCATTCCAGTCTCCCTCTCTTCCCCTCTCCACTCCATTCCAGTCTCCCTCTCTCCCCTTCTTCGCTCCATTCCAGTCTCCCTCCTTCTCCTCCGCCTCCCTCTTCACTCCATTCCAGTCTCCCTCCTTCTCCTCCGCCTCTTCGCTTCATTCCAGTCTCCTTCTCCTCCGCCTCTTCGCTCCATTCCAGTCTCCTTCTCCTCCGCCTCTTCGCTCCATTCCAGTCTCCCTCCTTCTCCTCCGCCTCTTCGCTTCATTCCAGTCTCCTTCTCCTCCGCCTCTTCGCTCCATTCCAGTCTCCTTCTCCTCCGCCTCTTCGCTTCATTCCAGTCTCCTTCTCCTCCGCCTCTTCGCTCCATTCCAGTCTCCATCTCTCTCCCCTTCTTCTCTCCATTCCAGTCTCCTTCTCTTCCTCCTCCCTCTTCACTCCATTCCAGTCTCCCTCTCTCCCCCTCTTCGCTTCATTCCAGCCTCCCTCTCTCCCCTTCTTCGCTCCATTCCAGTCTCCATCTCTCTCCCCTTCTTCTCTCCATTCCAGTCTCCTTCTCTTCCTCCTCCCTCTTCACTCCATTCCAGTCTCCCTCCTTCTCTCCCCTTCTTCGCTCCATTCCAGTCTCCCTCCTTCTCTCCCCTTCTTCACTCCATTCCAGTCTCCCTCCTTCTCTCCCCTTCTTCGCTCCATTCCAGTCTCCCTCCTTCTCTCCCCTTCTTCGCTCCATTCCAGTCTCCTTCTCCTCCGCCTCCCTCTCTCCCCCTCTTCGCTCCATTCCAGTCTCCATCTCTCTCCCCTTCTTCTCTCCATTCCAGTCTCCCTCCTTCTCTCCCCTTCTTCGCTCCATTCCAGTCTCCCTCCTTCTCTCCCCCTCTTCGCTCCATTCCAGTCTCCTTCTCCTCCGCCTCCCTCTCTCCCCTTCTTCGCTCCATTCCAGCCTCCCTCTCTTCCCCTCTTCGCTCCATTCCAGTCTCCCTCCTCTCTCTCCCTCTTCGCTCCATTCCAGAGTCCTTCTCCTCCGCCTCCCTCTCTCCCCTTCTTCGCTCCATTCCAGTCTCCCTCTCTCCCCTTCTTCGCTCCATCCCAGTCTCCTTCTCCTCCGCCTCCCTCTTTCCCCTCATCACAGTTCCCAGCATAACACCATTCGACCGTCACGTCTGCCGCGATCCTCTAGCCTCGCTATTAGCTCAGAGATCAGCTGGGAGCCTTCGGTAATCACACCCCGCCCTCCTTTTCCTCCCTTTTCTCCTTGCCCTTCTCTCCTCCTTCCCCCTTCAGCGTCCTCACCCTTTCTCCCCTTTCTTTTATCTCCTTCCTTCCTCTCTCTCTGTCTCTCTACAACATAACTCTTTTTTTTTCCTCATCTCGATCTTTTTTCTCCGTTTCTCTCTTTCCTTTTCTTTCTCCCCCTTTTCTTCTTTTCTCTCTTCTCTCGGTTTCTTCCTCTTCTTCTCTCTTCTCTTTCACTTCTTTTATTTGTCTCCTCGCTCTCTCTTCCTCCAACTTACCTCTTATTACCCTATTTCCCTCTCACTTCTCTCTTCTCCTCTTTTCCTTTTCTTACTCTCGTTTTCCTCTTTCCCCTCTTTCTTCATCCCTTACCCCCTTTCTTCGTTTTTATCCCTCTATTCTTCTTTTCTTTCCCTCTTAACTCCCTCTTCTCCTTCTACCTTTTCATTAGCGCCCCCCCCTCCCCCCCAACCCACCGTCTCCTCTTGTCTTTCATCGCCGTATCCCCTCTCTTCCCCCCCCCCCCCCTCCTCCTGATCTCCCTCCCCTCTTATCCCTTCTCTTTCTTCGCCTTTCTTTATCCTTCTAATCTTTTCGGAAGTTTTGTTGTTCTCTGTTTCTCCTTTCTTCTTTTTTTTTCTCTATCCTTTTGCGGTCTCTTTTGCTTGAAGTTTGTTGTTGTTTGGCTTTTATTTTTCTGTCTACGTTTTTCCTTAACTCTCTCTTCTT
>BOPN01007019.1:47500-52500 GCA_017312705.2 Penaeus japonicus
CATTATCTCCGTGGAATATATTTTCAGATGGGGGGTGGGGGGAGGCTCTGCTGATCAAGTTGGGATTAGGAGGTTGGGGGGCATATATTTAAATGCTTATATATTATTTGCTGTTGTAATAAGTGTTGTGGATATCATGGTAATGTCTGTGATGATGATAATGCTTTGGTAGTACTGAGGATAATTAAATGATTATGATAAAATAATAACAATATCATTATCAAGCACAATAATGGAAGCGCAAGCTGAAGTAATCGTTAAGTTATTTGTCTATATTATTTTCTGATTTCCAGAAAAAAAGGGAAAAATAGATAGATAGAGAGTGAAAGAGTGAGAAGGAGAGAGAGAGGGAGAGAGAGAGAGAGAGAGAGAGAGAGAGAGAGAGAGAGAGAGAGAGAGAGAGAGAGAGAGAGAGAGAGAGAGAGAGAGAGAGAGAGAGAGAGAGAGAGAGAGAGAGAGAGAGAGAGAGAGAGAGAGAGAGAGAGAGAGAGAGAGAGAGTACCATTTACAGAAACAATTCTAGGATAGACTCACCAACATAAAAAAATATATATATATAGAAATAAAACATTTCCCTTTTATAACCCTACTTCAAAAGAAAAGAAAAAATGATTGTGAATATACATTACGAAAAAAAATCATCAGAAAAATATTAATTCACATAATGGTTGATCACATTTCAGTTTAATGATTTTTTTTTTCTTTTAATCTTTATTCTTTATTCAGCGCAGTTAAAAGGCATTATTTTTTTTCCTCTAAACAACTATGACCTGCTTACTGATTTATGTTTTTTTCTTTATTACAAAGAAAAAATGTGAAACAATAAAATGCGGAAATAACAGTAAAAAGAAAAAAAGAAAAAAAGAAGATGGTGATGTTTATAGTGCCATTTCTGAAAACATCAATCATAAAGGTAATGTTGATAATCATTATAATAATAATGACAACAAATGATACCATTATGATTATATCAATAATCAATATACATATATATATATATATATATATATATATATATATATATATATATATATATATATATATATATATATATATATATATATATGTATGTATATATATATATATATATATATATATATATATATATATATATATATATATATATATATATATATTTATATATATATATATATATATATATATATATATATATATATATATATAAATATATATATATATATATATATATATATATATATATATATATATATATATATATATATATATATATATATATATATATATATATATATATATATATATATATATATATATATACATATATATATATATATATATATATATATATATATATATATATATATATGTATGTATGTATATACATATATATATATATATATATATATATATATATATATATATATATATATATATATATATATATATATGTTTATATATGTGTGTGTGTGTGTGTGTATGTGTTTGTGGGCATGAATGTGAATATAAACTATTCATGATGATTCTGCTAATGATAATACCGATCAATCATAAATCATATTTCGACTATGCCACATCCAAAGCCGGCTACTTCACAAAGCACAGTCACAAACTTTGTGTTATATTCAACAAAATGCGGAACAGTTCAGCCGTTGGGATGAGCACATCTCTAATCTCCTCATGAAGCAAATCTGCATCTAATTAGCATAGCTTTGATGCAAAGTTGACAGACAAAAAAATTAGAATAGAAAAATCTGTAAACCTCCAAATACATCAATATGCAGCTATTGTGATTTATTGTCTTTCAGAGAGAGGTAATCCTAAGCCTTCGTTATGCAACATTCAATTGATAGACGTTTTGTTTTTGTTTTATAACTTTTTATACAAATATGCAAATCCGCTTTATACTATTAGTGTTGTGGCAATGGCATTGCTCGGTACTTTTGCAGACAGTTCGGAGTCTGTGGAACATCTATGATTTGTATGCTGTGTGAATGTCCCGTATATATGGCAGGTAGTATATATTTCTCAGTGTATTTGCTTGCACTAATTATGTTGTATGTTTGTGTGTGTGTGTGTGTGTGTGTGTGTGTGTGTGTTTATAAATATATATATAAATATAAATATAAATATATATATATATATATATATATATATATATATATATATGTGTGTGTGTGTGTGTGTGTGTATGTGTGTGTGTGTGTGTGTGTGTGTGTGTGTGTCTGTGTGTAGTATGCACATACATACATGTATGTATAGACAGTGTTGGAATGAATAAAACATACTATACTCTCCAACATAAATGCTAAAAAATAGAGAAATTTGTCTAAAACGAGACGACATCAGAGAAGAGGATTTATCTAAATCCAGACTCCCCCCCTTAAAAAAAGTAAGATGAAAAAAATGAAATAGAAGAAAACAACAACAACCTGTAAAAGCAGAGTTCTCACGCCACGCGGATACATCACAAGAGGTGCAATAAAGGTCCAACAATAAAAATGGTTCTTCAAGACGTACATTTATGACCATGCGACCCTGTCAGTGTTGATGCGATTCCTTTTGCTTTGCCAGCGTGGCCACTTTCTTTGCCCTGTTGTTGTTGTTGTTGTTGTAGTAGTGTGTTGAAAAAAATGGTTCTCGATTTGTATTCTTTGAGATTGTATGTTTAAAGCTTGGACCGGTTTGTTTACGAATGGTGGAACTGTTTTGTGTGATTTGGGTTTCTTTGATTTTTTCTCTGCCTCTCTCTTTTTTCTGAGTGTATGTATGTATACATATATATATATGTGTGTGTGTGTGTGTGTGTGTGTGTGTGTGTGTGTGTGTGTGTGTGTGTGTGTGTATATATATATATATATATATATATATATATATATATATATATATATATATATATATACACAGATAGATAGATAGATAGATAGACAGATAGATAGACAGACAGATATAGATAGAAAGAGAAAGGAGGGAGAGAGAAAGCTAGAGAGAGATGCTAGATAAGACAAAGAGATGAATTCACTCAAAATGCATTTTCTCATATGCGCAATATATCCCTGTCAAAACTTCTGGCAGACTTTAGACAAGTTTGATTCTGAGAGTTAGAACCCAAATATTTTCTTTTAAAAAAGGTCCCGGATGCTGCTTGTGCCTTTCTGCCATATAAATTTGATGGCGATTACCCTAAAAATGACACCAATTAGACTGACGATAAAGAAGAGGAGACGGTGCTCATTATCTTCTGTTTTAAAACTTGATGTATGCAATTATTCATATTAGCATTTCCTGCAGAAATTCCTCTCATAATTCACCCAGTGTCTAAATCTTTACTTCCTCCCTCTATCTCTTCCCTGTCTTCCCTCTATTCGCATCCTTCCATCTCTCCTTCTCTTCCTTTAACAATCAATCCAGTCCCTCATCCCTCCCTCCTTCCCTGTAACCATCCATCCAACATTCTCCATCACCCTACCCATCAAAGAAAATCTTGACGGTAATTCTCAAAAAAAAAAAAAAAAAAAAAAAAATCCTAGAACCAAAAAGTCGGATCTCAAGAAAGAGCAAGCAAGCCCCCCCCACCCCCCACCCCAAAAAAAAGGAATTTTAGATGCACTTTAGGAATCTCATTTCCCCGCCTTCTCTACAGCGACCTTTCCCCCTTGTCCTTTCTCGTTTGAGGCCAAAGGATTGCGATGGCCAGAGTCCTTCAAGGTATGCGAGAGATGAGGTCCTACGCAAAATCAGGTCAGGTTTAAGTGAATGGATCTGACCTCCTTTGCAAATATATGTGCATACATTTTCTTTTCCTTTTAAACTTTTATTTGCATTATCCCTTATTTATTTATTTATTTATTTATTTATTTTCTTGTTAACTGTAGTTAGATTATCATTTATCCTTTATTTGTACTTGTCCTATAATTTTCCTTTCATTAGTTACCCCTCTCTTTTACATTGTCTCCTTTTTCATATATGTTCTTTATGGCTAATCTTATCAAATTCATCCCCGTTGGGTTCTGCATACGGTATCAATCCTCCACTTTCCTTCACCATCCTCACTCAAAATACCAATAAAGAATAAATGAATAACTAGATAAAGGAGAACAAGAGATTAGGATTTGGAATAGATTTAGGCCTGTGGACCTTCAATGTTCATAACTGTCATTGGCTCGGAAATATTTTAGACTCGTGCCCGCTAAAGGCTCGGTTGCAATCTCGATCCCATCTCCCCCTCCACCCCCCCTCCCCCACCCTTACCAAACCATTATCGTTGCATATTCAGAAATAAATTTAGAATTTATTCTTAAAGCTTAAGAATATCATCGCTACTTTTGTTTGTTGTTGTTGCTGTTGCTTTCTTTTACCAATATCATTATTATCTTCATAGGTTTTAAAGTTATTATCTTCATGATGATTATCATTATCATTACCATTATTACTACTTCCATTAACATTACTATTTCATCATTATCATAACTATCATCATGATTGTTAGAATTGATAGTAGCAGTAGTAACATCATCGTTGTTTTTATTACTAGTATTGTTATTATTGCAATCATGACTATAATCCTCTTTGTTATCATAACTATTATCATTATCATTTTTGATAAAAAATATTGTCGTTATTATTCCTATTTTCGTTACTTTTATGACCATTATCATCATTATCATAATTCTTCTTTATCTTAACTTTAT
Organism: Penaeus japonicus; assembly: GCA_017312705.2. NCBI lineage: Eukaryota > Metazoa > Arthropoda > Malacostraca > Decapoda > Penaeidae > Penaeus > Penaeus japonicus. Next base: position 52,171 of record BOPN01007019.1, read on the forward strand.
TACTGCTATTACTTCTATGCTCTCAAGCAATTCGCAAGTCTATCTCTCGTCTCGGATGCTGGAAAAAGAAAAGCGAAATGATCATGAAAAGCGAGGGGGGGGAAAGATAAAAGGAGATTATCACTATTATGAGAGAGAGAGAGAGAGAGAGAGAGAGGAGAGGAGAGAAGAGGGGGAGGGGAGAAGACAGACAGAGACAGAAAAAAAACAGAGAGAGAGACAAGGGCAAACATACAGATAGAGAGAGAACGAGAGAGAAAAAAATATACAAAAAATCTCCAACACAACCATATCCACGTGACATAAAAAAAGGACTTATCAGCGAAGGTT
>BOPN01007019.1:57500-62500 GCA_017312705.2 Penaeus japonicus
CAAAACCCTAATGGAATTGGTAATTGTATATCAAAAGAGGGGAGAGGTCTGATCTGATAGATTTGATAACCAAAGCTATGAATAAGAAAAAAAAGGAGAAATAGTGAAGAAAAACATACACAGAGAGAATGAAAACTCACTCACACTCACGAAAGAAAATCAAGCACACAATAGAAGAACATTTTTTTTTATATTAACATTTGTTAATCATTTATCATTTATCTTACTTCTTTTGTTCATTTCCTTATTATTACTGAAGACGAGATACTGTCATACATATATCAAAGAAAAACGATTTTTTATTGCTTATTGATAATTAACAATCTTTTAATTATGATCTGTTTTATCATTTTATTTATCTATTTATTTTTTTAATATTATTTTTTTTTTATAAACAAGAGGCACTTTCATCTTCTGGCATAACTACACCTTAGTGACTGTCGTCTCAAAAAACGAACCACTCTATCGGATCCTTCAACTTAAAAGGAGACATCAAGGAACATCAAAGCGATCTTTAAGGAGCACAAAGCATCAAGGTCACGCTACGACTCGTCCATGTCTCGTCTCATATGAAGGATGATTAAGACAGAGAGAGGAGAAAAAAAAAAGAGATTGTAAAAAGTCTGCATAGTAAAAAAAAAAAGTGATGATAAAAAGACGATCCTCTTAAAACTCAACCCTTTCGTTACCCTTCACCCTACCCCTCTCACCTTCTTCTCTCTTTTTCTCTTCTTTCCTATTACTCAAAGTATTTCATAAACCTTTCCATCCTTCCCATCCCGTCAAATTCTCCATCCCTCACCCTCACCCATCTCCCTTCTCCTTCTACCCTATCCCTCACTTTTACCTTTTCACCATCTTGTGTGTGTGTGTGTGTGTATTTGTGTGTGTGTGTGTGTGTGTATGTATATATATGTATATATATATATATATATATATAGATATATATGTATATATATATATATATATATATATATATATATATATATATATATATATATACACACACACATGGGTGTATAAAGCTCTTTAGAATGAATTCTTGAAAAAAGAGACAGAAGAGAAAGGGAATATAGTGAAGCAATCACATACAACCTTATACGCGCATAGAGAAAGAAAGAGAGAGGGGGGGTGGGGGAGAGAAATAAAGAGAAAGAAAAGAGAGAGCCTATTGGGTCCAACGATCTAGTTAAGACTCTCGGGCTCAGCGTCCCATGAAAATCAAAGTAAATACAGTTTTGGAATTACCATTATTTCGTCGCAACAATATTTCCCTTTTTTCTAGCTGTGAGCGTTCCCGTTTCGCGGAGAGTTCATTTCCCAAAGTAAGAAATATCCCCCTTTTCCCCTTTCATCCCCCCCCCCCCACCACCCTTTTTTCCAAAAAGCTGTAAACGGGCCTGGACGAGAATAAGCTTTTTGCTTGTAAATGCCCCGGCCGTTGCAGGACCTATAAATACGAATCTAGAGTGCGTGTGACTTTGTGAGTGCGTTTTTCTAGATGCTTTTATTATATGCCGTACGTGCGTGTTGGTGCGCTTTTTATGCGTATAAGTATGTACATATCTTTACCACAAGCCCTGATATCATTACAGACCTGTGAATTTATAAGTATATACATCAACACATGAAAACAAAGAAGAGATACGTGCTGTATACAATGTGCAAAGTATATCAATATATCCATGTACTTATAAGTGCAAGCACATGCATATCTCCGTCTGCATGTGTATATAAACGAAGGTATCCAAGCGTGTTTATCTCACACGGCATCTGGGCGAGAGAGCGGTCTGGGATGCTGCACGAGAATTATTATTTCAACACATAATTAGCAAGCATGAATTTCCTCTCTCCTTCATCACACAGGGGGCGGAGAGAAGCTTTCCTTGAAGAAGCATGGGGGCTCATGTCTGTATTAACAATGTTAGTAATGATAATTGTGAAGATTAGACTGATAATCATAGTGATCACAATAGCAATTAGATAATAAAAGTATATACTTTTACTACTTTTGGTGATGGCGATAAAAAAGTTCTGTTTTTATAATTATAATGACTTTTTTTTCTTATTATTATGAATAAAGAAAAAAATGAAAGAATAATATGAATAATAAATACTGTATATGAATAAGACTTTTTATGATTGATATGAATGAACAAGTACGATAGAGGTACAATTCATAAAATGAAATCGTATGAATATTAAATATCCGGCCAATAATAAGTACCTGGTAGATTATTTCGTAACTAGAGCCATTGAATTGCTTCCAGTGGTAGATCAACAATACCAAGATATCATAAATATTTCACCAATCTACATTATTGCTTTTTTTTTAACTCTTAAGCCGTATTGCGTAGAAATGTACACAAAGAGGTGCCCAATAACTCAAAACAAATTCTAAAAGAGTTATATGTCAATTTCCACTGAAAACACGTGAATATTTAATTGACTGTTCTTACTGTGAGAAAATGCACCAGACTAAACTTAATATTTTATAAAAGGTGCAAGATATAGATAGACAGATATAGAGAATGAGAGAGAGAGAGAGGGAGATATGGAGATAGATAGATAGATAGATAGATAGATAGATAGATAGATAGATAGATAGATAGATAGATAGATAGATAGATAGACAGAGACAAAGAGTGAGAGAGAGAGAGGGGGGGGCATAGAAAGAGGTAAAGAGAGAGAGATAAGAGAAAATCTGAACAAATGTATATGAAGTTCAGCACCTCCTCTTCGTTGTGAAAATAGATGATCAAGTCTGAGGGAAAATCGACGGATTTACTCTCTACATTTCAGTAAGAATACTAAAACTGACTCACTGAACCAGATTATATCGATCTATAAATCTATCCATCTATCGATCTATCTCTACATGTATCTATCTATCTTTCCTTCAACTAGACAAAAATAGATAGTAGAGGCTCCAAACAAAATCGCAATACGCCAGACTGCCCCCCCCCCTCAAAAAAAAAAAAAAAAAAAAAAAAAAATTGTAGTGAGCCAAATAATCTTCCTAAGGTTACCTCGTTCCTTACATTATCTGGTGAGATAAGGAGACAGTGTAAAAACTTTTAATCCTAGTATACTCTCTGAGAACGTTTTAAGTTATAAAACAACATGGTAAAGAAAAGAGAATTATATATGGAACAAGCAGAAAAAACGGGGTAAAATAGTAGATAAACATAGGCATGGAAAAAAGATAAATATTATATTAACTTGATATTCAGGAATAACGTAATTGCATCAAATACCAATAATTATCTAATATTTATTTTCTACGCCATTAATACAATTTTAGCAATAAGTGTCTGTCGGTCTTTGTGTGTGTGTGCGTGTTTGTGTTTGTGTGTGTGTGTGTGTGTGTGTGTGTGTGTATGTGTGTGTGGATGTATTGATTAGTGTGAGATATAGGGCCCGTCTGACAGTACGGCTAGCAAAGGCCATTACAAGAACAAATGTTATCAACACGGCACTATTCACACGACTGATTGTCAGCATGAAGGGTAGGGGTTGGGGGCTGGGGGTAGTGAAATGGATGGGGTGGAGAAGGGGAGGGGGGGGGTTAAAGGGGTTGATCTAGTAGGGGGGGTAGGTAGAAAGGGGGTGGGGGGGAAAGGAGAGGTGGATGGGAACGATGATTAGGGTTGAAGGGGCGTGAAAGGAGGACGATGGGTATGGGGGGGGGGGGGACTGAGAGATGTGTTCTTGAGGAGGGGGATGGGTGAAGGGAGGGGGGGGGAGGTGAAAGGCGAGAGGTTGGGGGTCAGAGAAAGGAAATTGGTGAATTTGGGGTGTGTGGGGAGGAGAGGGGGAGGGGTATAAAAAGGTGTCTTGGGATATGGGGAAGAAAAGGGTAGGTACTAAGGAATGGGGGGAGAGTTAATAGGAGCCTGCAGGGGGGACTAGTCCATTCCCAAATAAATAAAAACCCCTTTGGGACTAATTTGTCAGTGTTGCCACATGGCGATTAGTTGTTCTTTTTGTTTCATTCTTCATGCCTAGAACACTTAACTTAGGAGGTTTATCAATTAACATATGTTATTGTCCTTATGATCATGTGTTGCCTTGTTTAAGTGCGTGTGTGTGTTTTTGTCTTTCTTTAAATTTGTGTATGAATAGCTGTGCGTACGAGCTTGTTTGATTGTTTGTTTAGATATATCTGTATGTGTGTCATATTTTTACAGGCCTTGTTCACGTACGTCTACTATGTCTGCGTGCGTAAATGAATAATAATTTAATACCTTTTAACATAGGTAATCATATTTTTCACACATTTACGCCAAGCTTTCATAATAATAATCGAACCCTTTTTTCACCTTCTGGAAGAAACCAGAATAGATCTCCAGTATATTGTAATGGATTTTCGTCAGCACGCGACAGAAGCTCGTGGGTTATACCTTCCGGTCGTCTTATACACTATTCATATCATAACGATTGAGCCTAAAATATCACGAATTCAATAGGGACGCAAGGTAATAGAGAAGGATGCATTAAATTTCTAAGTGGAATGAGAATACTCAGTAATAAAGCATGAAATCTCAATATTCGATATAGTTTATCTATGATTCTATGTATTCGAACAGTTTCCGGGTAAATAATAGTGCTTTCACTATATTGACCGAATCCATACGACGGTACTGCATAATGATGGGTACTAAGAATAAGGAAGGTCATGAATACATAAATACAAGTCGAAGAAATATATTGAATAGGAAAAAAAAGAGATAGATAGATAGAGAGAGAGAGAGGTTTTCGAGACTGAGTCCTAGTATAGTATATTTGGTGAATCGAATTATCGAAAGGATATGAACACGTGTACTCATGCAGGATATATATGTGGAGTACTCGCTCTCTCTCTCTCTCTCTCTATATATATATATATATATATATATATATATATATATATATATATATATATATGTATATATATATATAAATATATATAAATATATATATATATATATGTATGTATATATATATATATATATATATAT
>BOPN01007020.1:0-5000 GCA_017312705.2 Penaeus japonicus
TCATCCATTTGAGTATATAGGAGAAACTCCAGATGCAAAATGTGGCAGGTATAGCTGCATCTATAGTTAGACTATCACAGTCAGAAAGAAAATATAGTGGGCGGTGTCAATTGGGCTGGGAAGCACATATACTGGACGAATTTGTCTTCTTGGGAAACTGGATCAGGCCTGCAGCATTCTTCCCTGCATTTGGACTTATTCGTCTGCATGGTAAGTAAAGGGTTAATACCGTCATACAAAAAGTGCAAACTTTAATTTCCTAATATAAGCCGTAATTTCCAAATAGAAAGAGAGACTGTTAACTGCTCCTTTGACCTAATTGGCTGCTTCACGATGCTTCTTTCATGTTCATTCTCACATTCCTCAGATGTGTTTCGTCCCATTTTAAAATTCAGACATAGTTCCTAAGCCACCTCTGGCTGTGCTGCCATACCTCAAGTGTATCCAATCACACGTCATCGAATTAGGTACGTATGTACTGTTTTCGAACTAGGTACAACTGTGCTGTCATCGAACTAGGTACGCCTGTGCTGTCATCGAACTAGGTACATCTGTGCTGTCATCGAACTAGGTACATCTGTGCTGTCATCGAACTAGGTACGTCTGTGCTGTCATCGAACTAGGTACATCTGTGCTGTCATCGAACTAGGTACGTCTGTGCTGTCATCGAACTAGGTACGTCTGTGCTGTCACAGACGAAAGAACACTTTAGGTCTGGCCTCCAGTTATCTCGCCTAACCCTGGTCAAGGCGGCGACCCAACCCTTGTTCCTGAAACACCTACATTCTTCAGCCATTCAGCCCCCTGTACTTGGGTTTAGTGTCTAACTTGGCTTCAAATGTTTATAGAGGTAAACATTCTAATGCACTCAAGGCTGAGTAGGGGAGCAGTGCCTTTTATACTTTTTTGAACAAAATATTACAATAGAAATGGAGAAATGCCTGGGTTAATGAGTGACAATAAAGGAAAAAGGTTCCCTTAGTAGCAGTGTGACGTATATTCAGGTTTAAACATTTTAGCGAGGAATCAAAGACTGAAGTGATGACTCATAGACAGCATTTCTGTCTCAGACATCTTGCAGTCTATGACCATTCGTGAATATTGTAAGGCACTGATATTGATATTATGTGACCCAAGACATTGATCATGTATGTCTACTTAATTCAATGCAATATCGATGGCAGTCTGTTTTGACCTGACGCTTCCTGTCTCCTGTGTTCGTTTCCGCCTTGGAACCCCAACTTCTCTAGACAGCTGCGTTTGTTACTGGAAGGCCCGTGGCGTAGAAAGTGACTGAGAATTTGTATTTAAGAAGGACAGAAGGAACCCAGGGCAGACAGATCAGGACAGGTCAGACAGACAGACTAGAGTGAACAGCTCTGACCTCTGGCCTTCGGCCAGAGTCTGGTGTATTAACAGTCCACAATAAAGACCATGGTACGTGAACATTTGTCTGCTTATCCACCGACCTGCAACTAGGGCATCGAGTGGTTATAACAACTGCTCTCAGTGGTGGGTTACAACTAGTGGCACCGGTGGTTACAGCTAGTGCCAGCTGGCGGTTTACAAATATCAGCCCAAGGGGTTAGATCTACTGGAGACAAGAAAAACTTTTTTCTCCATGTCCACAGTAAATTTTGAAGTTGTTAGTAATCCTGGATAATGCATTTTTGTGTTAAAAAAAAGGCTTATGTCGACCACATACATTTAATACAATAATTCTGATGATAGCTATTTTGAACTGAATTGATAAACAATTTTGCTTTTACTGACACCAGATATATGTTGTTCATTCTTGGTATCTTATATATTACGGTCAGCTGACCCTGTTACCAGATACATGATTTTTTCGTAGGAGTATAAAAAAAAAAAGATATATATATGTATGTGTATGTATATATATATATATTTCTGAATCATAGCCCTTTTATCTTTACATCTGTTACAAATTTACACTACACTTACGCATACAAACCCATATAAATAATCAGGAATGTGCACAGATGAATGAGTTCATTTCTCATCTTTATTTCTGTGAACGTTGCCGAAACACATAACATGAATAGATACCCACGCCAACGCAAATACACCCACACACACAGACTCTGAGCGATATCTAATTTTTTTCTCCAAGCGATTTCAAACCCTTTGCGATACGACAACAAAAGTATTTTTCTTACGGATTTGCTGATAAGTGAACCCATAACGACTGAATGCTTTTCCTTTGACAGAAAAGTCTATTTGTCAACAGCACACCATCAAGAGTGTCACTGAAATGTTTGGCTGGCTGAACAAACGGTGTATGTTATCTTATCTTGTGATAAGAACCAATACTCAGCAAGTCCATGTACATTTTGTCCGTTTATTTTTCATAATTTTACTGTTTCATTTGTAGCTTTAAGATATAATCAGTACATCCATTTTTCTTTAAACAAATTTCTGGTAATAAAAAATTATAATTCCTTTAGTTCCTCTCTCGTTACTATATCTGCGATCCATAACTTGAAGCCTTAAGGTGACATCAGTAGGAGCACTCAGAGCCAGAGCACAGTGACGAAGCGCCAGCGATCGGGTGAGTACATCTCAGAGCAGTGCATTCAGGATGGACAGAGGTGACGAGTGTTTGCCATTGGGGTCATCTAGGGCGGCATGTCTGATCGGGGGGGTTTTGATTGCAAAAAGCAAGTGGTAAATTTTGACAAAAGGCTACCATGTTATCAAATTCTTCAAAACGGAGGGCCCCGCCTTGAAGGGGGGAGGGGGGGTTATTATTGGCCGCAAAGAAACCAATTAGTTTAAGCGCCTCAGTGAAACAGTTCTTGCCGAAGTGTACCGTTGAATTCGCTCGATTAAGTTGCGGACGATCTCCCGCCGCTTGATTTCTCTTCTTATGATGTCATTACACGCAAAGGAATTGTGGTGACGGCATGAAATAAACGGTATTCATTCAAAAGAACGGTGTTCATTTTCTACATATTATACATATTATACTTGTAATGTCACATGTAATGTCAGAAAATGAAGTGACAATTATCAATAGTATTTTCCTCAGAATAATTTCCACTAATCTGCGTTCTAGCGCAATAACCTCACCTCCTTGCGAATATTTATATAGTATTTAGAAATTTATCATTTTTATATTTTCAATTCTTCCTGTGCGAAATCGATTAGAAATTCGTTGCATTTTATTCATATTTATTTAGGTACCTGTATATAAAACTGGAGGCAGATATTTTTAGTTGTTATTTTTGCATTTACTTCCTCTATCGTGCACAACATAACTCCCAAGAGAATTGGCAAAATTCGTTATGTGGTTTACATTTTTAAGTTACATCAAATGAAGGCTATTAATCACGAAACACAATTTGATTATCAAATCATCAAATCGCGTTTTCTCCTTTTTTCTTTGTGAGATAAAAAAAAATGTGCGTCAAATTTTATTTTTGGAGGGGGGGGGGGCGAACATTTAGTACGTGAAAAAATCATACACCAATTTTTCACAACACTCTTCCGGAAACTGAAGCAATGATAATGATAATGGGGGCAATAATCGAGCCACCCAAGCCTCAGGCTCAGGGGCAACACTCGCTGGCACACACTCGCAAGTCAGCACACGCTGACACAGGCCGGGCTCGCTATAGCGGCACACACACACACATATATATATGTGTGTGTATGTGCGTGTGTGTATATGTTTAATGCCTGTGATTATATTAGATACAGTGAGTTGTGTCATAATAGGTACATTCTCATACTGTAATGATTTTTACATATTTTTTTTCGTGGCGTAAAAACAAACAAAACATGCAAGCGCACCCACTCACACTCACACTCACACACACACACACACACACACACACACACACACGCACACGCACGCATGTATAGTTCATGTGAATACTTTTCTTTATAAAGTAAACACGGCAGCCTTTGACGGCAGATCATACCTCAGGCGATTATCACAGTAGATTTGACTGGCAGCCCAGATAAGTCTGAGGGCCGAGACTAGGTTTTTTTTTACGAAATTTGATGCAAAAGATTTTGTTAAATATCTCGATATCAAATGAAAAATAGATCATAAGATAGGTCTTAGAAATTAAAGTGCAATGCTGCGTATGTCACCATACCATCGCAGCAACCTCATAACATGTCATAACTACATAATGATGCATGGAATTTCTGATGGTACATATATACACCATTGGAACAATTTACTAGCGAAAGAGTTCATCGGTATATACCGATACAGGGAAAGGGTTAGTCAGCATAATAATAATGATGATGATACAATACCAAGGATAATAATAACAATAATGATGATAATGATACTAGTAATAACGATAATAATGATAATAAGAATAATTATAAAGGTAATATAAAAATGATTATAATAATTACAATGATGGTAATAATAACAACAATGATGATAATAATTATAATAATGATAATGATAGCGATGATAACAATAACTAATGATAAAGACAATTATCATTATGATAATAGATAATGATGATAATAATGAAAATGATAATAATAATGATGATAATAGTAATAGCAATGATGATAATAACAGTAATGATAATAATTATGATAATAATGATAATTATAATGATAATGATAATGATGATGACAATAGTGATAAATATAATAATAATAATAGTGATATTAATGGTAAAGATAATAATGATTATGATAATGGTAATCATAGTAATAGTAACAACAATAGTAAAGATACTGATAATAATAATTATGATATTAATGATGATAATAATAACTATGATAGTAATGATGATGATACTGGTGAGGATAATGATATGAAGAATCATAAGAATCATCGTCTACAAAGATTCTACTTTTCAAGAGATATATGAGCGGAATCATATCTGCTGAAGCCAAAAATATGAAAGGTGAAAGAGATAAGAAATTACTGTTCATGTCTCAAAATTCCGATGGCGGTAGATAACGTTATCTCTTTGTCCCGGACTCTACACACCAACGAT
>BOPN01007020.1:15000-27500 GCA_017312705.2 Penaeus japonicus
CTCTCCATACCAACACATTTACCAGTGCTGTTAGTTACTGCATTTGTCGGCCATAGTGCTTCTAACCTGCCTTCCACAGACACAGTTTTTGAATCATGGCCTTCACTCCATAAGACATTGGCACTATGGCAGGACAAACATATCTATGGCAATCATCAGTGTGTGCATGAGACTAAGTACTCACACCCAAATCTCTTTCTGAGTTGCCACAGTTTTTGTTACACATTTTTCATTTATTCCATTTTCTCCTGTAAACTTTAGCACCATAGAGCAGCGTAGTTACCCTTGAGGGAGGCAGGCAGAGGGCCACCTGCTGCAAACAACCTCATGCCTGACCAATCATAGCAATGTGTGTATATGGCTGGTGTGTATTCCACATTATGAAACACGTCGTGGTAGGGGTCGTCTGCACTCACCCATCCCTTCGTGCTCTTCAAGACCACTGCTCGGCCACTGAAGAAGAGAATAAAAAGGAAATGAGTCTTTATTTAGTAATTCATAATCTTGAAAGTAAAAAATAAAAAATAAAAAAATAAAAAAATTATAAATATGAAAAGACAATGTTGACAATGAATAAACAAACATATGTACATATATGAAAATGTCATCAATAATATACCCTATACAGATATTCAGCCAATAAATTTGCATCTGGCACTAATCCAAATATGATGCTAGTTCCTTTTGCTATATGAATCATATTTAGATTAGTGTTCTGCTGGACATGAAGGAGGGAGGACGTCTGTCTCATGGGCTACAAATTCTTGGATGTGAACAAATGAGTGGTTTCTGAGAGTATGGCATCCTATAATATCTCAGGACTTGTGGATTGCAAGAAAATGGTGATCGTTATACTCAAGAAGTGTCACTGACCATGCAAACAAGTCACACAATATGGGGCTTAATAGCTTTTCTTTCTAGTAATTTCATTTGATAGTACTACAGATAATTTTGGAGGAAAGAATTTCTCTGAATAACTAATCTATAATAATGTCATATATGTATATATACTTACACACACACACACACACACACACACACACACATTAATATATGTAAATATACATACATATGAATATATATGAATATATATATATATATATATATATATATATATATATATATGTATATATATATATATATATATATATATTTATATTTATATATATATATATATTATATATATATATATATATATATATATATATATATATATATATACATATATATATATATATATATATATATATATATATATATATATATATATATATATATATTTATATATATATATAAATATATATATATATATATATATATTTATATATATATATATATATATATATATATATATATATATATATATATATATATATATATATATATAAAATCTATATGTATATGTGTATATGTATATATGAATATATGTATAAAATACATAGGCATAGGCATAGGCATATACATATATCCTGCAGTGAAAAGGCAGAACGCATTAGCTCCAAAAATGCGATTTTTATGAATTTGTTATCTGTGGAATCATCATTTAAACACAAATTTTGATACAACCATTATGGTATCTGAATGTCAATAAAGGTATGGTCAGTTTTGTATATCGATAACAATGATAGGAGTAAATATACATGCAGCCAAACCTTTAACATCAATTTTCTTAAAACATGGATTTTGGAGTTAATGTGTTCTGCCTTTTGTTGTAGTATATATATATATATATATATATATATATATATATATATATATATATATATATATATATATATATATATATATATACATATATATATATATATATATATATATATATATATATATATATATATGTATATATATATATATATATATATATATATATATATATATATATATATATATATATATATATATATATATATAGATAGATAGATAGATAGATATAGTACAGATTTAGACAGTTTTCTAAATCTGTACTTTCAATATATATATATATATATATATATATATATATATATATATATATATATATATATATATATATATATATATAATCATATATATACTTACATATACATATTCTCTCTCACACACACACACACACACATATATATATATCATAATCATTTACAAATGAAGCACCAGACTACAATTATTCCCTTTTCCTCAAAAGCCAATAAATTCTTGCATGACTCATAGCAATTAAAAATTGTGATTGTTATTTTCATTTTTCTCACAAATATACTTGAACTCATAATACTCTTCCAACATTAGGACTTGCAAACTTACCTATTCATGGTGGACTCCATGTACCTCCCAGCTCGCATATCATAGAACATGATTGCCCCGACACCCGTACCAATGGTCAGAATATCACCATGAAAGCTCACAGATCGGATGCCACAACCTGTGATTCGGGCGTTCACCTGCAAAGTGTACAGTAGTTCACAGCATGAATAACAGCTCTTAAAGAAATCAGTCAAAGCTGTAAAGTGTTACTAATTGCTGATAAATATATAACTGGTAATGACAGTTTTCTAAATCGGTACTTTCAATAATAACTAATTATGTAGAAAACTGGGTGGCATACATTTGCCAGATAATCTTACTTGAATAATAACATTTAATGAGGAAAAGAAAACTGAAAAATAAAAACTCAAAAATCCAAATTTTGAAAGGTAATAAGGTGGATAATGTCAAATTTACTTCCTCTCCATGAACACCTGAGAAAAGTTCTCTTGAAGTTCATTGCCTAGAATTAGAATTAGGGTGGACTTGGATGTAAGCCCATGCATATAACCTACTGTATGAGTGAAGGATGAGCTAAAGCTAGCATAGTTGTTAAGGTTAAGAATAGAAACAGTGCCATCTAATAAAGCTATGTTTGTGCAAGCACAGTGTGACAGTTGTCTGAACATCAATAAAAAATAAATCTAAAGCCTCTTAAATATAAGTGATTTGGGAATTTGACAAAAAATTGAAGGAGTAAATGATGGAACATGGGGAAGGAAAAAGGATAACAGCTAAGAGGATATAAGTAAATATTGCCTTACCTTTTTAACATAATGTAGTGTTCTAGGGTCCAGTAGTGTGGTGTGGGACTTGGACCCAATTGCATAGAGAGAACTGTCCTCCTTGACAGTGAGGCAGACATTCTCCATAGCATGAGGGAGTTTACGGGACATCTTCTGTACAAAGCGGTTGGCGTCCCACACGTGGAGGTAGGCATTGAGTGAGAGTGCAACGATCTCTACAAAGTTTGGATTGAAAATGACTGCCCGCACCTTCTCTGCACCATTACACTTCTTGATCTTAACAGGTTTGATGTGGCCATAGTTGGGCAGGTTGCTTGAGTTGCCCATTTCGATGTCATCATCAATCTTCCAGAGAGCTAGCCGTGTGTCTCTTGAACCTGACACCAGGAACTGGTCATCCAGCCAGCACATGTCAAAGATCCAGTCCGAGTGGGCCTTTTCACCCACGCAAACTGGGTCCAGTGTTGGCAGGCGGTAGACAGCAATGTCATTGGAGTTGAGTGCACCTGTAGCCAGGAGGGTGCGTGAGGGGTTGATCTCAATGGAGTGGATCCCACACTGCTGCTCCTGCGGACGGTGTGGCTCTGAGCTGCGAAGGGAAGGGATCACATCCATCTGGCGTGTGTTCACATCGTACACCATCAACTTGTTACACTTGGTCCCCATGGCTATCTGGTGGTCACTCAGCCACTGAGAGCAGAAAACCTATCAAGCAGAAAAAAGTAAACAATAGGAGGGTTAATCTGTATGAAAAGTCATATTAGATCACTAATGAACTTGAGATGGGATCAAGAAAATGAAATAATGAAAAAATGAAACTTTCTCCTTTCTTTGTGAATAACTCTATCATAAAAAAAAGAATGAATGGTATCCTATCAAGACCAGGGTTACTGCTTATTTGGAAACATCTGATAAACTAGGAGTCGTGGGGGAGACCTCCACATCAATTCCCCTTACAATGTTATACACGTAAAAAGGATCATCTTTTAATATCATCACTGAAGAAATTACAAGAGGCTCTTTCTAATCTGTTGAGTTTAGTTGGTAACCCTGCTCCTGAGAAGCAATTCTGAGGTACCAATGTGCTTACATACTTGGTTCCAACTTAACTACAGATCTGTCAATGGATAAGTTCATGATTTAAAGCAAAGTGCATAAATACTGCAGCTAAAATTGATGATTTTTAAAATTAAACCTTACACAAAATATTTCCTGATAACAATGGAATAATATATTAAGATCAAATTCACATTTGAAGTGTATTGTAACATTTTTTTGAGTATGTGGCCAAACCATCATTTCCATAATATCTATAACAAAGTTGTGATAAAGGCCTCAATTCTCATAGTAACAAGTCCTTTGGGACTGATAATATTTTTCAAAATCAGATTTTAAACCTGACTTGATAAGTCTTGATTGTAACATCAGTTTTATAGTATGGGCCAACACTGCTGCAGGCTACAAACATGTTACTGACACATTGTAGATGGGGATAGATTTGCTTGCCTGGACCACATGGTGAGCACTAGTCTCTAATATGCAGCACCCCAGATGGATTTTATTTCAGAGAAAGGGATTTTCACATGACATAATGCAACATTTTGCATTCTCTGTCAGTCACTCCTTAATATACTAGTCCTTTTAGTGTATATCTTATTGTTTTACTATATATATGCTATCTGACAGGCCTTATCAATGCTGTAGTAGACTAAAACTGTAGTATAGGGTATCAGCTCATTATATTCTTTATATTTATTGTAGCTAAAGTATTACATTAATATGGGAGGATGAAAAGCAACTGTATTTTTGTATCTATGTACTTCCACAACCAATTAACCCACTCACGACGGGGTCATTCCAACCTTGCATGTCACAATGCCAGGGCTTTCGAACACTTAGGCCTAAATCAATTAAATGACTGGCACCATATGGTGCCACCCGGCAACCGTGCCCTTGAATGAGCGGTACCGTAGTGTACCACACGTCCAGAGAGGGTTAAGAAAGAATCATCCCCAATGGTGATAATATGGTCTGTCTGCACACCCTTCATTGCCTGCATTTCAAGGCTGGAGGTAGGTATATTGTTGCATATCTTTGCTTTCTGAAGTTTGTGCTCAGAAGAGGCGAAGGATAAACACCTGAAGAGAAAGTGGTGACATCTATGTGTGGGATATTAGACTAAAGCTATTTTGGTGAATATTACAGCAATTATTGTAGTCATAATTGTAACTGCCATCATCAATCACAAAATAAAACTATTACTCATAATGTAATGAAGAAAAACACTGATTCACTCTCCCCTAAAATCAGATATTACATGAAAACTATCATCAAGTACAAAGAGGAAGAGGAATAATAATAATAATAGTAATAATAATAATAATGCTGTGATAACCCTGCACAAACAAAGTGTGCTGTGTGGTGCTTTGGTAGCATTTTTGGCTAGTAAATTTGCTGACTTGAGTTTGACCCCATACTGTCTGTGGATGGTAAACCTGGCCATTCCCTGCACACAAAGAGTAATTTAGGAGCAAAAGCCTAGCCCCAAATTATAATAACAAGACAAATAAGTGCAAATTAACTAACTGACAATGGGATGTCTGCAGGCCTGGGTGAACTATGAGTTAACTCATTGCAGATGGGAATAGATTTACTTACCCACTCCACAGGACAGGCACTAGTGCCACCTGTGCAGCACCCCAAATGGATTATATTTCAGTGTGAGGAAACTTCACACAACATATTGCGACATTTTGCACTCTCTTCCATCCACTTGATATAATACTGGAGCCATATTTGTATTTGACTTTTTTTGTTTTACTGTATTGTGAGACACATGTGCTATATGATAGGCAGCTTTATTAACCCATCCCCGACGGGCGAATTCTAGCCTTGAATGTCCAAATGCCGGGGCATTCGAATTATTAGGCCTAAATCAATTGAATGGCTGGCACAATACTGTGCCGCCCGGCCACTGGGCTTTTGAATGCGCGGTACACATGCTGTACCACCCGTCCTGTGTGGGTTAAGAAATCAAGACTTGGTTAGACAAATAAAAATGTTTTAGACATGTCCAAATAGTTTCCAATATATATTATATATTATCAGCTGAAATGGCCCCGGGCAGAGAACAATTTCCATAAACAGATACGAAAGAAATAACCATCCACAGCTGAGATTACATGAAAAGATGGAGAAGAGGAAGTGAACCTGTGTTTAGGACTGCAAGTGTCAATGCAAAGGCAGCCAGACTGGCACACGGGCACAATGTAGACAATGGTCATGGTCTGGGTCATCTTCCTTTTCTCACTCTGCCTACATATCCTACATCATCGGTAATTTAGAGCAGGATTTTGGCATCTTGCTATGTGTCATCTCTCCCTGAAGATATTGCTTGCTAAAGATCATGAATAGGTGTCATTCTTTCTGGCTAGTGCTAGGAGAGTTGTGCCATCTATGTTTGGAATTCTAGATTAAACCTATTTTGATTATTATTATGACACTTATTGTAATTATAACTGCAATAGTCATCATCACTTACTACAGAGTTATTAATCATAGTACAATAAAGAAACAGCAATCCACTCTCCCCAACATAAAAAATGCTGTGACGACTATTGTCATGTATGTCATGATGGCCACCGTCAGGCCAAAACTCATGCATCGCGTATGTCATGACACCTGTCTGCAATGGGTTAATTTTTTTTCAGGAAATGATGTAGAAGACAATATGACTGAGAAGGAATTATCTCTAAACCCATTGCTTCATTAAAAATTACAGGAATCTAGTAAAAAGGTGAGGTTACATAGGCCTTCTTATTGTTGTATCAGATACAAAACACAAGTGAAGCCATTATAGTGGACAGTGTATGTACGCATACACTCCTGTTATTAGCCAGTTAATACAAAATATGTTATAGAAGATCTGATATTCTATTTAAATTAGAATCAAGTACATTGATGTAAAATTTAACTGTATTTAAGACAGATCACTCTTTTCACTTTATTATACTATTATAACAGATAAATATGTATGACTCACATCAATGGACTGCTTTAAAACATTCATGTGTAAATCATGACAGGAAGAGGTTGAGAACAAGAAAAGTGTTTTCATAACTAACACTTGCACACATGCACTTGAATGAAAACATACACACACACACACACACACACACACACATATACACACACAGATATATATACACTCACTCTCTATTTCACTCTCTCACACTCTCTCTCTCTCTTTAAAAAAAATGCTTATGTAATAATAGTAATTAATATATCAATCCTATAAATATAAAACTAACAAGAGGAAAAACTGGGATGATAACAATATCATAACAACTAAGACATGGAAGCACATTGAAGGAGACATCTTGAAAAAGACTAACATAAAACTAGAGAAAGCTTCTAAACTTAATGATTATCAACCATCTTACTTACACAGCCACTGACCTTGTTTATCCTATTGAGTGGAATGGGTCTCTCACGAAACATGCCCGTTGTGAGCATGTGCCTAGTGCCAAACTCTTCATTGATGCTTTGGTACTCATGCCGGCTGCAGCCACGAGATCTTGTTAGGACATAGTCGGCAAAGTTGTGGCTCAGCGGTTGGTACTTCTGTTGGGACAGTCAAAGGGATAGGGGGTAATGGGGGTCAGTTGTAGCAAGATACAAGGCACTGAGGTGGTTTGGATCTGACTAGGTAGTAAGTGCAAAGACTATTCACAACACTTTTCCTTAATAAACATTACTTACAATATTACCCATGATATTGAGATCTGAGAAAATATGATTATGAAAAGGGAAGAAATAAAATTTGAAATCAAATAAGCAAGAAGGAAAGAGGAAAGGAAAGAATTCAGCCACAACAGCAGTATTCCCTGCTCCCCAAACTTACCTGCATAAAAGACTGTTTCCGCCGCACTGTGTGGTGGTGGTGTGAAGGGTGGTGAGGGACACCCCCCAAGGCAATGTAACCTCCTCCATCTCTTGAATTCTCTTCCTCTTCTGCATCATTATCCTCCTCTTCCTCATCTTCATCACTGTACAGCATGAACTCATCAATCTGGTAATAATAAAAAAAAGAAGTAATATGATATGACCAACTAGAGTTAGAACTGCTGTTGAGCAGAACTTGAGCATATTACCAATTGGGACACTATTACTATATATACCAATATGATAAAGTGTCTGAATTGAAGGGGGAGGGGAGAAGGAAGGAGGGAGGGAGATAGAAAGAAAAAGAAAAAAGAGAGAGAGAGAGAGAAGGAGAGAGAGAGAGAGAGAGAGAGAGAGAGAGAGAGAGAGAGAGAGAGAGAGAAAGAGAGAGAGAGAGAGAGAGAGAGAGAGAAAAAAAAGAGAGAAAGAGAAAGAGAGGAGATAGAGACAGAACGAGAGAGGAGATAGAGAGATAGAGAGATATAGAGAGAGATATGAACTTCTGTTTAGAGTGAGAGAAGTTAGATATGCTCAGGCTATAAATGCAAAAATTACATAAAAACAAAACAATTATCTAATACTTTAAAGTACAATTATATTCACAAAATGTTATTATATGATACAAGCTTTATTCTTTCTATAAAAGAAATATAAACCGTTCAGCATACAAGCGGAGGAAACCTTTCCCAACTCGCGGTCTCACTGTCTCTCTCTCTCCCTTTTACCCACCTTGTGTTCTGGGTCTCCATGAATAAGAGCCACCCGATGGCATCCTACAGTGGTGGGCCGCATCCTCATTCGCTTCCTCTGCACATATTTGGAGGGTATGCTGCCCACTGTGCGAACTGTGTGTGTTGTAGCCATCCTTGTCCTTTTCCTTCTTATGGGAAGTGATACCGAATGTAAGGAACTAGAGAAGCCACGGGGAGATGGCTACTGTGCGAATTCTGAAAGGAAAATTAAGTTGATGAAAAGTACTGTTGTTGGGAGGATTTTTATTATATATAAAGAACAAAAAATTTGTAAATACTATTTGTTTTTGCTTATTGTCTAGAAAATAAATCAATTTCATAATTAAATTTAAATCTAGTTTTATCATTGAACAGACAGACAGGCAAACAGATACAAGCACACTCGAAAAAATGCACAAAATTACTAATGATAAAAAAGGCTACCCGTATTATTGATTTACCTATTTCATAAATTTCCTTTTCGCAACAACTTTCATATAAGTAAAACATCTTACAACTTGCAGATCTATCAGTTCCTCGTAACATTTACCTTGTGATCCGGTATTTGTCCAAAATATAAATTTCACCAAGTGGCATTTCTCCTTGTTCCTTTCTCAAACCAATATCTAATTATAAATCTGCTAACATGGGCCTGGATATTCACAGCTTTTAGGCCACTGTAACCAATAGGAATGAATTTAACTTCTTCTTTACCTGTTCACAGATGGGATCCTTTTCCAGTGCTTTACTGGACTCTCCTTGCAAACATCAAATAAGCAACATAATTAGAAACCCTAATGAATAAATAAATAAATAACATATAAATAAATAAATGAAAAAATAATGAAATAAAAGATGTTACACATCTATTACCATTTGCTTAAGGCACTTCTTTATGCTTGTCTACAAAATAGTATCACAATTTAAGTTAATTTTTCATTCACAAATTTAAGGAATTTCAATGATAGTATAGACTGCAGGACAAACTGAGTTATTTGTATTGCACACACAAGATATCCCTTCTTCCCCCTCCTTAGCTGGCCACTCATGCTATAAGAAATTAATTTTTTTTTTTTTTAGTACAAGACAATCATGGATTTTACATTAAACACTACATAGGACTGACTGACCAATAAAATTTATAACACTCATCAATGACTTTTCAGTTGCAAATTGCAAAGAAAAAAGTCCATTGGATCCCATCAAGGGATTGCATTGCACACTCACACAGAAACAAATAAGCTCAAACAGAAACATACAAGCACACATCACATCAGAAATAAATAAAGTTATAAAGACAAACAACAAACAAACAATTATTCTCTTTCACCCTCTTTCTCCACTATAGAACTTACATTAATAATTTATAATTCTATTTTTGAATATGAAGGATATCTATTGCAAAGAAAAGTTATTTTTCATTGTATCGATGTGTATGATTTCAGAACTGGTAAGGTCTTGAAAAAATAAAAATGATCTGTCAACTAAATAAAAAGTTTTCAAATAAAATTAATGATGTAAACATATTGGAAACATAGATGTCCGTATTGGAAACTTAATAATTTATAAAGCAATATCAACCCTACAAAGACCTGGACACCAATATTATGGAAAAAAACAACAAAATAATGACCCACTACTAGGTTCCAATGCAGTGTAAAAGTGATGATCATCATATCTCTGCTCCCCTATATTTGGGTCTGTATCAGTCCCTTTGATGCTTAATCTGATAGCTGGTAAGTAACCTTTGGCCAACAGACCATTCATACTTAGTAATAATTTCATTTTATTAATTGTGCTGCAGCTGCTGTGATTTTGTGAACATGGCGATAGGAGGTACCCTGTAGGAGGATCTATCACCTGTGGTAATACATGCACATTGCCTACACATCCTGGAGATACATTAGATAAGGCACCATTCAAGCTCTATCCTGCCAGAATATAAGAAGTAGATGTATACTGACCTTTACAGGAGCTTAGAGGCCACAGCTGTGTACACTGTGGGTAAGTTTTACCAAAAACATTTGTATACCTTTTCATCCAAGACTTTTTAACAATACAGAAATCAATTGCACACTATATATGTGTCCTCCTCCCTATATACATCATCCCCAAGCCTATTGGATGGGTGGGGGTGGGGGGTGGGGACTGAAAGAGAAAGTAATTGTTTTTGATGGAAATTAAAATCCAATTTGCTCTAATCACATAACAATATGTAAGGAAATGTATATTGTCAGTGAAAGCTACAGAGTTCTTACACAAAAAAATTATGAATAGCCCTTCGTGGGCCATTTTCTTCTTGGGTAGGTCTTGGGGCTGGTAGCCTTCTGAATAGCCAGAACAAGGAAATCTTCAGTTGAATAAACTGTCACAGAATGACAGCTGTACCTTCCTGTCCACTAGACTGTCCTGCATTCCTTCCACCTCATGCTTCACCACTTCCACCTTCCCCTCCACCTCAGAACAACTTCTTCCTTTTCCTCAGACTCTGTTGCAAACAACCTTCATCTTTGATCTGTGCTGGCACCTGCTAAAAGTAGCCAGCACCCAAGTCTTTTGTGCAGATATAATACACATAGAGAACAATCACTGGCAAATATGCCATTATAACTACACTGAATGTTGAATAATTTTAAACAAGGGACTACTCACCCTATCACCCTATAAAAATATATGTTCAGGGAAATATCAATACTAAATTGAAGTACTTTTATTTTGATTTGTTAATATTAAACAAAATCTTTGTGTGATGTATTCACTTACTACTTAATCCCTATAGTATGCAAATCAGCAAGGTCACCTCTCCTTAACAGATGGGGAAAAGAGTATTAGAAATGCTGAAATAACTAATAGCCCTTTATCCCAAGTCTTGTTGATTTGGTTACTTCAAAAATGTGTTATAGTATATACCTTCAATTCTCTCTCTTGGGTAGCTGTAGGTAGGTTGAATATAGGCCTAGCCAGAGTGTGGTAACCCTGACATGTGACAGGGAGGTAGAGCCTTGTTTATTTGACCTTGCTTTGTTCCTTTCTTCATTACTTGTTTCTTCAATAGCATCCACTTCACTAATATTCCAGTTCGATCCATCACACACACACATATTTTAAATGCATATGTGATAAATATTTTCAACAAAAACATATACTTCAATACTTTCATCTTAAGTCACTACTTTGGTCTGAGGATTCTAAAGCTCCAGTATCACTTTCACTTTCATCAAATATTTCTTCTATATCACAGTTACTGCCATTATTGATGCAGAAGTCCAGTTTTCCACTTAATTCTTCTATGGTCCATACCAGTATTGACACATGGCATTTGACAGGAAATTCTGGCAGGCAGATTGTCTACTGAAGTATATAGTCATTTTCTTTCAATTTCTAAAGTCTGGCATTTGAAGTTTATTGTACTCTATGGGTTAAGAAGAAAAACCTTGACCTACCTCATATAATTTCATACAAAGATACAAACACAAAAAGACACACACACATAACACATTGTAATAGATGGATTCCAGTCGTTTACATTTTTACGACCCCATAGGAGATGGCAGGTAACTTTATCAAGGGGAGTCAGTGGATCTATACAAAACAACTAGGAGACTTGACCAGCTGATCCTAACCAAAAACACACCTTTGTTTTACTGTTCTACTTTGGCATGTCTTGAAATGTTTCCTTGCTCTGAATATTAAACTGCACTGGCAGAAGAAGATCAGAAAAGGTGTAAATCAAAGCTAACACTCTCGGCTTACTAGTCTCTGGATGCTTGCATTTATAAAAACAAAATTATGGATATTGACA
>BOPN01007020.1:60000-64938 GCA_017312705.2 Penaeus japonicus
TCATTATCATTATCATTATTCGTATTCTTATCATTATCATTATTCGTATTCTTATGATTATCATTATTCGTATTCTTATGATTATCATTATTCGTATTCTTATCATTATCATTATTCGTATTCTTATCATTATCATTATTCGTATTCTTATCCTTATCCTTATCAGTATCGTTATCCTCGTTATCATCAACCGGAGTGAAAGGTCGAGGGAGGGATTGAGAGAACGAGCAGTGCAAGAGAGGAGGAGGACGGGACGAAAAGGAGGAACTTGGGGAAGAAGATAAAGGCAGCTTCGTGCGGAAGCCTAATTAAGGCAAATGAGCAATTAACAGTCTCTCGTTCTATTACGAAAGAAAATTACATGACCTGAAAATCTGCCTTTCTTGTTCACAGCCACAATGATTAAACTCCATAATAGTCTTAAAATATGCTCCAGTTACTACGATAATGGTAATTGGAGTAATTATTGGTATAATTAGAAGCGCTACTTTTTATTCCTTTTTTTAAGTATGTATAAGTTATTATGCATTTAATAGTTGGTTGTAGACGTGAACGTGCACTAATATGTATGTGCAAGTATGTATACGTATATGTAGATTTAAACACCTATACTGTATTTGTATGTATATATATCCTGGCTCATCAAAAAGAAGTATGTTCACAGTCATATTCATAAGTCACATTCAGTCATGTACATCTGAGACGCTACACTGACATATGGCATTCAGACGAAGGCCAGAGAAGCATATAAATAGGACGTGCAATAAAGGCGATCGCAGTTACTTGTGTATGACAAATTCATGTTTATCACTTCGTCCTTTAAGGATGCGACTTTATGCTGTATACATAGAAGGAAAGGAAAATACTGCAAGATTGAAAGATGCAGAGGAAATTCATCTATTAGTCGTAACTGTATTTTATTTCATCGTTTTTTAGGATAGACTTTAGTTTTACCAGTGAATAGCATGGATCTCTCTCTCTCTCTCTCTCTCACTCTCTCTCTCTCTCTCTCACTCTCACTCTCTCTCTCTCTCTCTCTCTCTCTCTCTCTCTCTCTCTATATATATATATATATATATATATATATATATATATATTCACTCATTCCTACATATACATACATATTCCACACACACACACACACACACACACACACACACACACACACACACACACACACACACACATATATATATATATATATATATATACATATATATATATATATATGTGTGTGTGTGTGTGTGTGTGTGTGTGTGTGTGTGTGTGTGTGTGTGTGTGTGAGTGTGTGTGTGTGCCTGTGTGTGTGTTTGTGTGTGTTTACAGATTCTACCTATATATTCAAGATTCAATACCTTGTGATTCTCAAGGCTACGTGTGTTGGTTATCCTAATTCATTGGAGCCAAGCCCCGTATCCTTCGATCCTTTTGATCATGCCATTCCCACGTACGGGCGTGCGGGTGTGTTGTCTATGTAGAATCATGCGTAGGACTTACGCTGAACGACTTGTAAACAGAACGACGAAGGGAAAGGCAGAACACACGACTATGCCGAAGGCCTTCTCGCTAAATTGCTTCCTTAAGGTAGATACGATAATCCTATCGAGTCGCATGCTCGACTCCTTTCTCCTTCAACGAAATTGCGCGAAATCTTGACCGATTGATGAGGGGTGGGGGGGCTTAGTTAGTTTAGTTCTTTATTTACCATCCTGGCTAGCTGCGCAGGCATGGGTAAGCTCTGATACATTGGTGTAGAGTCATGACATTGTTGCTAACATAGTATTGCAAATTAAGGTAATAACATGATTATATTATCTAGTATATTAACTGTGAAAAGACTTTAGATAAATGTTTTAATAGGATATCACATACCAAATTTCGCTTATAGCATAAGTACATCTTCTAGTACAGTTGATGACATGAAATAATTACATAACTCTGCATACCTCATGCTAGGTGGCCTGAAAGACTGCATCATATGGCACTCTGAGATCTAATGTTCAAGTGTTCGTTTATACACTTCGATGCAAAGTCTACATTTAGTTTCTTGTACATTGCATTCTGGACTGACCTGTTAATAAATTCTGTATCCAAGTCTGATTCTTGCAGTCACAATATCACATTGCCTTGTTCTTGTCTTATATGAGCCATAAATGAGTCTCTCCTGCGAAAACTGGTCAAAATGTTTTATACAACAGCTTTCAGGTCCTTGAGACTATCAGCTTCATCAAGTCCTCCCTATTATGTGTGAGATCCTAGCAAGACGTATGAAAAAAGTCTATATCCACACTTTGCTAATTATATGCTGCCCTTGCTAGCCGATCAGCATGATCATGTTTAGCGATTCTAACATGCGATGGTATCCACACAAAATGTATAACCTGGCCCCGTTCCTTGGCGCGATGTACATTTATTCTTATATCATTTACGATATTTCCAGAACCTTTATCAAGAGTGTTCAGAGCTTGGAGAGCACTCTACAAGTCGCAGAAAATTACTCCAGAGTTAACAGAAAGTCTATGGCTGAAACTGAAACATGGCAGTATATATCCGTAGAGTTTAGAAGCATTCTCTGTACGTCTCTTCGTTTTGGCAAGGGGAGTGGGAAGTCGGCCTAGTTATTCATGGGACGCTGTTCGGGTTTGTAGAGGACGTCAGAGCATTTATACAGTGCTTGGGTAATAGGATAAAAGTATATTGCATGCATATGTGGCCAAGAGTATCAACAAAAGTAATAAAGCTAATAATGATACAGTCGTAATAATGCTAATGTAACAAATGGTGGAACTGTAACAACAATGATAATACCAATAGTAAATTAATTGAAATCAAAATAAATAAGATAGATAAAATAAATCATTATCATTATCCTCCTTCTCATCATCATCGTAATCATCACCATCAATATCAACTTCATGATACTGATCATTTAAATAATGATAATGATGAAAATGATGACTAATAAGATTATAACAATGATGATGATGAAGAAAGCGGTAATAAGGAAGAATATAAAACTTCTAAATATATCAATGATAATAATGTTAGTAAAAGGAGTGATGATGATAATGATGATGAATATTATAATTACAGCATTAATGTTACACAAAATAATTGGTAATGGTAATTACAGAAATAATATTGATAATGATAACAATAATAATGATAATAATAGAATAATGACGATACAATAATGATGATGATAATAGTATTATTAACACTAATAATAATAATACCAATAACAATAATAGTAATAATGATGACAACAATGGAAAAATAGTAATGATAATACTAATAAGAATAATGATAGCAATAACAATGATAATGAATATAATCATAATAATGATAACAACAACAAACACAACAACAACAGTGAAAATCATGATAATAGTAATGGGAAGGATGGTGATATTAGCGATGATAATAATAGAGTTGATAATGATAATTATAATGATAGAGATAATAATAATGATAATGATAATCATATTAAAAATAATAATGATACTAATAATAATCATAACAATGCTCATAGTAATGATAATAATAATGATGATAATAGCAAGGAAGATGATGATAATGGCAATGATATTCATAATAGTAATACGGTTGATGATGATGATCATAATGATTATGTCAATAGCAGAAATAGTTGTAGTAGTAATAGTAATGATGAGAATAATGAAAATGATAATAGTGATGATGATAATGCTACTACTACTTATAATAATAAAAATGGTGATATTAATGATAACAATAATGATGATAATGATAATAATTATGATGATAATAATGATCACAATAAAAATGATAATGATAATACCAACGATAACAATAATAATGAAAATGATATTGGTAGACAGTTATGCTTATGATAATAACAACACAAAAAAAAACAATATTCACAGCAATAAGAAAAGACTCAAATTCAGAGTCTTTAGTCACAATAGATGAAAAGCGAAGCAGCAGCCATGTCAAAATCGAGTCAAAGTTACTTGAACACAAAGCGGAGAATGTCTACAAAACCATTCGGAACAACATTAAAACAGCGTGAATATTTGAAGAAATCTAGAAGTAGGATCCAAGTTCTAGTGAACATTATTATTATTATCATTATTTTTTTAGATATTGATGATATAAAAAATCTGATCTTTATTGCATAGAAGGTCATTGTTACTATTATGATTGTTATCATCATTTTTTAAAAACATTTTCATTATTTTTATTGTCATTATCAGTAATGTTACTATTATCGTAAGGTAATAATAATGATGATAATAATGATAATAGTAATAAAATTAACAATGATACTAAAAATAATGATAATCATAATGTTAATAATGATGATAATAATAATCATAACGTTAATAATGATGATAATAATCCCAATGTTAATAGTAATAATGATGATCACCATGTTAATAATGATATTGATAATAATAAGCACTATGTTAATAATGAAAATTGTTATCATTATCATCATTACGCTACATTATATCATCATCATCAGTATCATCGCTATCATCATTTTGGTCATTATCATCATAATCATTTACTCACAATTTACAAATAAGTAAAGTTACTTTCAAAGCCAAAGATACCATAAAAAAGAACTGTTGCCATAGGATCCCTTGTGTTTCGTACGCACCTCTATCCACAGACTCATTTATGTAGAGTTTTATATCAAAGATCTTCGCTTTCAGAAATCCTTGTTACAAAGAGCCGATGTCGCCAGCGATGTGGCAACCAACATTTCAGTAATTTGGTTTCCTTGTCAAAGGTTCAAGGTAAACTGAATACATGCATACATGCATCATACTATAGATAGACACACACACACACACGCACACACACAAACACACACACACACACACACACACACACACACACACACACACACACACACACACACACACACACACACACACACACACACACACA
>BOPN01007021.1:10000-12500 GCA_017312705.2 Penaeus japonicus
ATCATCATCTTCATCAATATCAATGTCACTATTATTGTTTTGTTGTTCAGTAGTTCAATAGTTGTTCAATATATATATTGTTTTTGTTGTTCATTATCAATACGATCACCATCATCATAACTGAACACTAAAATTTTAAAGCAAAATTCATTAGGTGACCCAAGCATATATATCCAGGAGATTAATAACAGGCATAACTGAAAACATTTACTTTCTTGCCCATCATGTTTATTTACCTCCCCCCCCCCTTCCACTGGCCAACCCATGACCAGCGCCCAGTGCGACTAACAAAGATTGAAAACAATCTGTGACCTCACTGAACAAATATCTTGAAATATCTTGACTGATCTATTGTAAGCCAAGCACTGTATAAGAAATCACTTCCTTAAAGAGAGGCCAAGCGATAACTATATATTAGATATCCTATTGGAATTTGTGACTTATATACGGATATATGAATAAGGAGTACTTTAAAATTCTTCTTACTGGGTGACTGTTTCCCAAATGGTCACTTAGTTATGGTGATAGAAATTCTCAGTATTACTGTGAAAACATTCATCATCATTATATTTGATGTTGTCATTATCATAATCATCATTCTTCCCGAAGACACTAACAATAACCTATAATTATACTAATGATACTTCTACTACAGATGATGCTCGTAATAACCATTACATTAACATTCATAATAATATTGACAGTATGTGAAATTTTGAGATCATTAACAAAAATCATAGAGATGAAATGATGAACAATGATGCTTAAACACGTGCTATAGATGGTAGGGACGGATTACCTCATGTTCATGATACTGGTATGCCGACCATGACTTGACACATGAAGGTTCGGGGATGTAGGGATTCCATATGTAGTAGGAGGATAACACAAGTCGGATAACGCACACGCGCACACACACACACACACACACACACACACACACACACACACACACACACACACACACACACACACACACACACACACACACACACACACACACACACACACACACGCCGACCCTCTGAAAATAAATCACCTTATAAAACACATTAGGCATTGGCGAATATAGCATAGTGAGCCATATCTTCAGGAACTATAGGGAAAAAAAGTCATGGAAGAAAACGTAAAAAAAAACCAAAAAAACACAGGGATTGAAGAGAAAGCAATTTGAAAACCCTATAAGCACGAAAAAAATCTTTAACATGTCTTTTTCTTACGCCCTCAGGAGGAGTACAAGCTAGATTACTACCCGCCGTTCGTCTTAGGACCAGCATACATAGTGAGTGGCAATGCTGTCGACCGCCTCCTGAAGTACGCCTCACACACGCCATTTCTGTGGCTTGAGGACGTCTACACCACAGGACTCGTCGCTTCCGCCGCTGGTATAACTCGGGTTCAAATCGATAGAACACTTTACACCAAGAAGCTGAGCAGGCAGCTCTATTCGAATCAAATTGCATTCCTCATAGGGGCAGACGAGAAGAGGAAAAAAATAGCATGGAGAGGGATTATGAAGAACTCGCCGGTTAAGCATTCCGATCGAAGAAAACGGAGATGAGGATTGGATATCGAAGGGGGAACTAAGATATATAAGGATTTTTTAGAAAAATATTTATTTATTATTGATACACTTATGTGTTTTTTTATGATTTTTCACGCAATAAAGTAATTTTTGATTAATTGTACTGCTCGTATTTATTATCTGTAGCCCCCACAAATTGAAGATATTATACTGTACTAAAACTACATAACGGTAATACTGATATAAATTATGGTTATTTTAAAAGTTAAGAATAAGAGTGATCAACATCAAAATTCTAGTAACAATCTTTGCAATAATAACTAACGATAATGATGATGGTGATGACGATTATGAAGAGAATGATTTAATTTTAGTTGAGGGAGTAATGCATCAAATTGCACAGACCACGTTTATATTTTACCCAAAAGAGTCGAATGGAAGAAATGATTGCATGGCAGAAAGACACGCAATTCGCAACGAACATTATTTTGCATTAGTCATGCACAATAGTCCCAGCTCAAGAAGTCATGGCCAAAAGTTCAGTCTCTTACATATTTATTGGTTGAAGTATTCATTTGAAGATACCTGCTCTATGTTATGTTGGGGGACTAATTTGGTATTATCGTATGAGTGTTATTCCAATAGTAATTGATGTGGGGGGCTTTTTCCACGCCCCCTCCTCTACCACCGACGATAGGGTACCCCTCCCTTTTCCCCGGTGAATTTTAGGCTGAGAGAGAGAGAGAGAGAGAGAGAGAGAGAGAGAGAGAGAGAGAGAGAGAGAGAGAGAGAGAGAGAGAGAGAGAGAGAGAGAGAGAGAGAGAGAGAGAGAGAGAGAGAGAGAGAGAGAGAGAGAGAGAGAGAGAGAGAGAGAGAGAGAGAGAGAGAGAGAGAGAGAGAGAGAGAGAGAGAGAGAGAGAGAGAGAGAGAGAGAGAGAGAGAGAGAGAGAGAGAGAGAGAGAGAGAGAGAGAGAG
>BOPN01007021.1:32500-45000 GCA_017312705.2 Penaeus japonicus
TACAGGTAAGTGATCTGGTCACCTGTTACAACGTATATATATATATATATATATATATATATATATATATATATATATATATATATATATATATACGTATACAGTATATGCGTGTGTGTGTTTTGTGCTATTTGCCATGAACACTTCAATAATTGTAATACTGTTATGCCTTTAGCTTGGAGCAACTTGTAACGCTTTGCATAATTGCTAGAATTCCAAGATTGAAAATCGGAGTATAAGCGCACCCTTATTGCCTTTCCAACTATCTGTGAAAATGTAACGTATCGAAAACATTTGAAGGGGGAACTTGTGTATACTTGTGGTCTCAAATTTGTAGGTAATCCTTATTTCTAAATTCTTTTCTTTAAATCAAACACACTGTTTTTTTTTTCTTTTCTCTTTATACCACTCAATTCAGTCTTTCTATAAATGAATGTTTATACAAGGAAATGTCAGTTTGGCCGTATATGTACTCCTTACACTGTCTCAATAAGACAGACCCCTCACCCCATATAGCAAACCAGATATTTGATGACTGTATACGTAGACTTTGATTTGTTTCTGTCCATTTCAGAGTTCTGCCACAACTAGATGGAAGCCGAAATATTTCGAAAAAATCGCCAAATTCCGTTGCGGAGAAAGACGTCGAAAGGTTTAAGTATGTTGACCACGTTCTGTACTATTTTCTAATACTTGCGCATACGAGCGCACACACACACACACACACACACGCAAACACACACTCATACACGCACAATTGTATATGTGTGTGTGTGTCCATGCATGCGCGTGCACTTTTATATCGGCGCTTAACATAATACCACACTGGCACAGATTCGTTCTCAAGAGCCAACCGTTGGACGTGAAGGGCCCCGTGGTGAACTGGATCCCCTGGGACGTGACATGGCGGCACAGCCTGACGGAGAGGCTGCCGTGCGAGGGCCGAAGACCTTTCGTGCTGGCGGTCGTCATTTCGAAGCCCTCGAATCAGGGGACACGAAACCTTATCCGGAAGACATGGGGGAGTCCCGCTCTCTATTCAAAAACTGGTCTCAAGTAAGATTTCTTCCGTTAGATCGCTGTTGTTGTTTTCTCTTTTTTTTTTCTCCGTTGCACAGCTGTTGTTAATATCTATATTATTGATTTATTGATATATCATGTTTCATTACCATTAATGCTATAATGAATGTTACAATTACTATTATTATTATTGTTTCCGTCACTGTTATCAGATCACTAGTGTAATATCCACGTGCTTTAACAATTCACAATTTTCATTTTTTTTCTCATATCATTTTAGACAATCACGATAAAATTCAAAATGAATATCCGTAACTGAAGTACAGACACCAGGTGCTTCAACACCTTTATTAGATCATCCAAAGCTGGTCGGTTTACGAAACAAACACACTATTAAGAAAAAAGAAAAGATCTAGAAAGAGAAAAGCGAATGAAATTGAAAAATATATATTAGATCTATGAATAGGAAATCATCTTCCACCTAAATAAATAATATCATTCTAATTGAGAAAGAGAGAGAGAGAGAGAGAGAGATTGAGTAAAGGAGAGAAAGATAACGAGTTAAAGAGAGAAAGATAACGAGATAAAGAGAGAAAGATAACGAGAAAAGGAGAGAAGGATAGCGAGATAAAGTGAGAAAGAAAGAAAAAAAGATAGATTGAGAGAGAGACAGAAAGACACAATTAAGAAACATCACAAAAAATAAAAAAAAAATCACTATCATAAAAGGCAGAAGTAAAGGACTATTACCACACGTTTCCACAGGGCGGTGTTCGCAATAGGAGCTGTCAACAATGCCACACAACAGGCGGCCCTCGATGCTGAGTCGATGCAATACAATGACATTATTCAAAATAACTTCATAGACGCATACAGGTAAAGATGCTTACTTCATTTGCCTTTATGGTAATTTTTTTGTGTACGGGGGATTTAGTGTTAATGAAAGGATAATCACGCTGATTTAATTTGATAAATCTGAATGTATTAGTGATGATGAGGATGGTAAAAGTGATTAATGAAAATAATAATGGTGATGGTAATATGTAATGATGGTGATTGATAATGATAATGGCGATGATGATAAGAATAATGATGATGATGGTGATGATAATGGTGAGGGTGATGATAGTGATAATTGTGATGATGAAAGTGATTAATAATAATAATAACGGAGATGGTAATAAGAATAATGATTGTGAGAGTAATGGTGATGATAATGATGGGGATAATGGTGATGATAATTAAATTTCATAACCATGATTATGATATTAGTGATGATGAGGATGATGAAAATGATTCATAATAATGACAATGATAATAAGAATAATGGTGGTGATAATCATGATGATGATGATAGTAGTGATGATAATAATAAGTGATTCATTGATAATAGTGTTATCAATAATTATCCTTTTATCATCCATATTACAATTGTTATAGTCACGTTACAATTGTGTATGTCAGTAAGTGAGTGAGTGTGTGAGTGAATGAGCGAGTGAGTGAATGAGTGAGTGAGCGAGCGAGTAAGTGAGTGAGTGATTGAGCGAGTGAGTGAATGAGTGAGTGAGTGAGCGAGCGAGTAAGTGAGTGAGTGAGTGATTGAGCGAGCGAGTGAGTGAGCGAGTGAGTGAATGAGTAAGTGAGCGAGCGAGTGAGTGAGCGAGTGTGTGAGTGGGCGAGCGAGTGAATGAGCGAGCGAGTGAGTGAGTAAACGAGCTAGCTTGTGAGCAACCGTGTCTATTCCACATTATTAACACGTGAACTACGACGCTGTAGAAACCTAACTTACAAAACGATATCGTGGCTGGACTGGGTCGTGAAGTACTGCCCTGAGACGCCGTTCATCACCAAAATTGATGATGACGTTGTGCTGAACCCTTTGCACCTGCGGGCTTTTCTTCAGCGTCCCGACATAGCACTGCAGGTAACCCTTCCCTTTGCTCGTATTGATTTAATTAAGTAGAAGAGTAGTCCCTGGTGATGTGAATTTTCCTTGGTTGTGGTGAAAATAATATTTTTTTTTTCCTAAAATGACTATGACTTTCATCAAAGATTAAAAGAAATTGTTTTTTTGACACTTTTTTGAGTAAGTATTCCTTGAATAAATTATGATATATATGATAATCTGGAAAAAAAATCATGGGAATATTTAAAGTTAGTGAAATTCAACATATATTTGTTCATATTATAAACATTTGTACAAAATAACAAAATTAAATTGGGAAGGAGTTAACTAGTATTTTTGCGATATACGCGGCCAGGGGTATATATATGTATATATATATATATATATATATATATATATATATATATATATATATATATATATATATATCCAAAATCGCGATTTTGGACAAGAGAAAATTAAAGTGATTAATCAGAGCAACGAGAATTATATAATTAAGGGGATTGCACTGTGATAAAAAAAAGTTTAATTACGTTAATGTTACATGAATAAATATTCATATAAGATGCTTACGTTGTTTCACTCGCCATAGCCTACCGAAAAGGAGTGCTATATCGAGGATTCATGAAAGCCCGTAATTAAAGTGGCTGCGTCAAACGGTGGCTGTGTTCTCAGAAGGCCAACATATTAATCTGGTATATTTCGGCAAGACATATTGAATGGGTTAATGGGTTCCAGAGGTAGGCCTACGAACTATATACGTCTTGCCATGATATATGTAATGGAGGACTATTGTCATTTTTACTCTATCGTGATAGTTAACCTCATTAGTAGTTCATTGATAGGAAATTCTACGACAGATCAGTGTAGCTTTTCTGAATAATTACCGTACCGTTTTCGTGCTGAATGTAACTGGGACTTTACTGTTCAGTCATTATCAAAGTGGGGATATTTAGGTGTTATATGATGAGGATTTAGTTCGATTAATTAAGCCTCACGATCTGTTATTCCTCTGCTACTATTTCATCTATGTAAACACGTCACTTTCTATTTTTTCACCACAATC
Organism: Penaeus japonicus; assembly: GCA_017312705.2. Taxonomy (NCBI): domain Eukaryota; kingdom Metazoa; phylum Arthropoda; class Malacostraca; order Decapoda; family Penaeidae; genus Penaeus; species Penaeus japonicus. Next base: position 36,493 of record BOPN01007021.1, read on the forward strand.
CATGAACATCCAGATAAATAACCGGATATATTTGAGAATAATTCCATCTATTTCGGAAAAAAAACAATCATTACAAAGTATACATTTTCATACGAAACATGGAAGTGGGATAGAGCTAATATAGAAAATGGATTGGAGCAAAGAAAACCACAGAAAACGTGATGGAGCCACGGATAGTGGACGTAAACTTGACCAAACTTTTTATTTTTTTCTATAGATGGCACACACACACACACACACACACACACACACACACACACACACACACACACACACACACACACACACACACACACACACACACACACACACACACACACACACTGCACGAATACCTCTTCATCCGTTTAATATGACATCTTGTTTATGTTTTGTGTCTCTCCCTTTCCTAGGACCAGAACCCCTCGTCTCATGGCGCCATTTTCGGCGATCTTCTGACAAGAGGAGTTGCTCACCGAACTGGTCGCTGGGCTCTGACGAAGGTTACGATTCATGGGTTGATCATTGTAGAAAATAGATGAAATAACACAGGCAGTAGCAATGGTGACAGTGATAACAGTGACTGTATCATTAGCATTATCATTATAATTACCATTATCATTATTATCAATAGTGGTAGTAGTTTTGCTATGACGCTTAGAATAATCATAAGGAAAACGACAATAGTGGTAATAATGATGATGGCAATAATGATGGAAATATTAATGAAAAAATGTAACGATAATGCTAATAATGCTGCTGCTGCTGATGTTAATGGTAATGATAATAAGTATAAATTTGATAATGATAATGATTATCATAACAAAAATTATATTACCAATTGTTGAAAGGCATCACAGTCATGACAGTAACGACAACACTAACCACAATTCCCATTACACAGGAGGAATACCCTGAAGGAAAACTCCCCGACTTCGTCTTGGGTCCTGCCTACATCCTCACCAGAAAGGCCTGCAAGCGCCTATGGGAGTACATACCACACGTACCTTTCTTGTGGTTAGAGGACGTGTTTCTGACAGGTCTCGTGGCACACCGAGCAGGGATCCCTCGTATAAAAGCTTCTATCTTTCATCAGCGCTTCGTGCCCTCCTTTTCCAACGGCGCTTTAGTGTTCATGAAGGAGGGACCGCGGGGCGATAAAGATAAGGCTTATTCGTATATAAGATCGTTGATGAAGCATAAATCTTAGAGAGCGGCAGGCTGAAGCCATATTGGGTTTCTTGATACTTATAATAACAGTGATAATGATAATGATAAAATGATAAATTATATCGATAACAAAAATTATCATGATGATTATAAAGCGTGTGGATATTGTTAATGTGATAATACCGATAATCAAATGATAATGACAAAAAAAAGTGATCAAGATTGTGCCCAGTGAAAGAATTTTTTGTTGTAAACAATAAGTGGATTCGCTACTTATTTTTAGTTATGATATAGTGTCCTAATGTACTGTAAAGTAGGATATTCCCTAAAAATTCGACGGGCAATTTTCTGCTCTCCATATCGCTTAATTGGCGCCCTATGACGTCAGAATATGCAATTAATGCCAATTAATGGGCACTGTAATTCCTCCGTGAGAAATTGATGGGATTACCAACACCATATCACAATACAGCTGGCGACACAATAGAATATAATGTAACAAAGTGGAAAGTGGAAAAATATTTATTATCCGTCGTGGATAAGATGGGAATTCACACCCGCATAGCTCAATTTCTTCGCAAGATTTGCCTATAACGTTCTTTTATATTCACTGCCGTAGTATTTCACGATGTGTTTCTGCGTATTTTGTCTTGTGAAAAAAAGGAAATATGACAGCGGTGTTTTCCTCTTCCCCGGACGGTGGGTAACAGAAAACCAGGAAGCTACAAGTTTTAAGGGAAAACTCTGCTAAATATACGTATTCGATGAAAGACAGACTTTAGTAAAAAATTATACTAGAATTTATATTTATACACATATGTGTGTATGTATGTGTGTGTGTGTATATATATATTTTTTTTTCGCTCAGGAATTCAATTTGTTTATATGTGTTTGCGCTAGTTACAAGACTAGCATTCATGAATAAAACAAAGGGAAGAACTGGAAAATACTCGAATTATTTGGCATTTACGCTATATCATTTCTTCAGGGCATAATGGACAAAAGATACAGAGAGGTGTGTATAAATACTAAATAACTGGCAATGAATACTAAACACTGTGTTTTAGTTGCGACAAGAGAGGAAAGATAGGAGTGGGAATCCATGAACGAGGAACTACTCTCTTTCTCTTTCTTTCTCTCTCTCTCTCTCTCTCGGGGTCTTCGAATGTCTGATCCCTTGTGTGACCTGATAGGCCTACCTAGCGCTTTAAATTAAATACGCCGTTCTGTATCTCGCTGTTCAAGACTGAGTAAATAAATCTCTTATGAATAGTTATCTTATGTTTATGCCCTCCTTTATGATGTTAGAGGAATAAGATCTATATAAATTATATAATTTGTTTTTTTATATAAGATAAATAATTCAGAGTTACGGATTTTGTTACATGGAATTTCTATTGAAATACAAAGGATAAATAAAATAGAAAACGAATTGATTCTAATAGAGAAAAAAGTCTAAACCAACCAACAACAAGACTTCAAAAATGGTAAAATTCCCATCCAAGCAGTTTCCTCGAGTGCATGGCTTTTGGGAACAATATAGAATGGAACATTAATCAGTGCCAGTCATTATTGATAAAATGTTTGTGAAAAGATTAAATGAATCGTCTAACGGCCAAATTATGGGGAGAAGAAGAACAAATTTGCGACAAATGCGCTGGCAAGCCTCTGTGTGCGCCATCAAAATCAACACATTGGAGATCATACATTACATGTAACTCTACTGTACTACATATATGCATATGCGTACAGGACAAATATGGTGTCCTTACAGAAAGCTGTCGGTGCCACCATACGTGTAGTATATCCTATGTAAACTCTAACTTTACTTACTATTTTCGGTAACGCTGCCACCACTCAGATGTTTATTTTATTATTGAGGAACCCCTAATAAAAACCACTAGCAATTATGATATATATATATAAATATATATATATATATATATATATATATATATATATATATATATATGAATATATATATATAATATATATACATATATATGTATATATATATATGAATATATATATATATATATATATATATATATATATATATATATATATGAATATAGATATGAATATATATATATATGAATATATATAATATATATATGAATATATATATACATATATATATATATATATATATATATATATGTATATATGTATATATATATATATATATATATATATATATATATATATATATATATATATACATACACACAAAATAAAGATATAAACATCGGTTGTGTGGTTATTGGTCTTTAAAGGCATGTAGGTGTGGCTGGGTTCTATTCACGGAATATAGATTGTAATAAAGTGTATGATCCCTTTAACATTCATTGACTAAATGACAAGTAACGAAAATGATGGCTTTTAAATAATGAACTTATGGTTGGGTCTTCTCATTCTAAATTGTTATTACTGAACTTATTGATCTTGACCGTTAGCCCTTATGACACATAATACAAACAAATGAAAAAAAAAAAAAAAAACCTGTCTTTCCTATTGATAATTTGCTCTTTCTCTTAACTTCTTAGTTTTGACCGGATTTTAACTTATATACCACAGTCGGGTTGTCTCTTAATTAAGAAGAACCACGACCTTAGTCACTTTCATTTAATAACAGGAAAATAAAACAGTTGAAGGCAAGGCGGAGAGATGAAAGACGAATAAATTCCTAATCAATTATGATGCCCTTCCCCTTATGCAACGTTTAGAATATATTTTGTTACTCTATCTTTCCAAATTAAGATAAAATAGGCTCCTCAACAAACAACAACCTGCATAAGAAGAGATAGTCTGATCAAGGACGAGCAAATTCAGGGAAGTAATAGTGTGGACCTAGCTTTCCTCTCCTTGTTTACTCATCCAATGCAGTTTTAATATGGGAAGGTAATTCAAATGACTATTTTACTTGCAGAGTTATTAAGGGCAAATTTTGGAATATTCAAATTAAGTAATGATATTAGTGATATCGTATGTGCAACTCAGAAAGTTGGTATTTCCTGACGATTTAGAGGAACTGCGAGTATAACATTTTAACGGTTAAAATGAGTGTCCGATTATAACTAATCCGGACATATGTATGTATGTGTATATATATGTATATATATATATATATATATAAACATATACATATATATATATATATATACATATATATATATGTATATATACGTATATATATGTATATATGTATATATATATATATATGTATATGTATATATATATATATATGTATATATGTATATATATGTATATATATATACACGCACTCTGAATATAACTTGCTAGACGTTAACGTACTAGATAAGCTTTTACATTGTTGGACCCCTTATTTTATGCTGATTTTGATCTTTGCAAATACTGCATTGATTGTTTTGCTTGTTCTCATGCCAGCTACTCATCAGTCCCTTAAGGGATGGTAAATTTAAGTGTCCCTTAAATATACATATCCACACAGCCAACGAAAAATTGGGGCAGTTAATTTGTGAAAAGTAATATATAAGGATAGAAGTATCAATTTTCAGATATGTCTTATATAAAGTGTTAATCATTGTTACAGTGAAAATCTGCATATTTCTACCGTGTCACTATCATGGTAAGCCTACCCCCACATCACAGATTTATTACGACTAATTCAATAGTCGTAGGAAATACACATAGGCATCTAGAACATGTTTCGGCATGCTCTTATTATGAGCATTAAGTACTGAGGACTTAAAGCATGAATATCTTTGTCAAGGCCGTGTAAGAATCCCCTATGGACACAGCTGTTCAGTTGGAATTACACGGCTGTATGTATTTTTTTTATTTATTTTTTTACTTTTCAAGAAATACAGCCAAAACAGAATGCACAAGATCTTCTAAAGATACCAGCGTATTTTGCCCGTGATCTAAACGGTGAGACCATAAGAATTTATTCTATTCTTGTTGTATCAAGAAAATACAAGTTTTATATGGCGAAAGAATTCAGGCCCCGGCGCTCTTCCAACCTTAGGCGCTATTCACACGAGGTCGTTTTCAAACTCGGACAGCAGGTCTTATAATGTGATAACTGGAGACAAGTCATATTGCATGCTGTGTCATAAATGATCCACTCCCGAAATTTAGTTAGCCAGGTGGCCACTTACGGCGCTAGGGTTTATTTATTCTGTCAGAAAGAGACAAGTGTATGGCAAGACTGGAATGGGAAATGGGGCTCATATGCAATCAGTTGTTTCATGATTCCCTTCTCAGGCAAGGTAAGAAAAAAAAAAGTGCATGTTCTATTGGTGCTCAAGAAGAGCATGGACACAAGTTTGATTTAGAGCTTGTATTTTGTGAGGAGATAGATTGATTTTTGTTTTGTCGTATATGATGAAGAATGTGTAAGTGGTTATTTAATATTTTTCTCTTTCGTGTATCTTTTATAAAACAACGTATTACCTGTAGTGAAAATATGTCTTCATAATATGTCCAACTTGTTCAAAATGAACAATATTTGAACGTTCAGTACCTCTAGCCCCGTGGTTCTCATCGTGATAAACCGGAAATTGGTGCATATATTTTGAAATTTACGAAACATTTTGTACAGAAAAATATAAGAAAAAATAAGGTATTAGTTTATTATTTTTTTCCTAATTAAGAAATATATACGCTTGATTAGACAAATTTCACGGCGGATTGACAGAAAATTATTCCTGTGATGCCAGGAAATTATGTTTGAAAGAAATGCTGTAAATAATATTGCACATTTCACAAAGAACTCACTGACAATTATGCTGCCAATTTTTATATGTACAGTTGTCTGTTAAAATAAAACCGAAAAAATACGGTGTTTCTGTAAAATACTTTACAGGAATTGTTTGTTCAAATGGGAAGACAATTTTTTTTTCTCCATACAATATGTCATCTTAAATCATATTATTCATATTTACAATATCATCACAGCAAAGAATTGGGGAGAAATCTAAGGCATTTTCATGCACACATATTTCAGCATAATTATCACATTAACAATAGTCAAAGAGCGTGTATAACTCAAACTAAAAAAACTTCGTTTGCAAGATAAATAATGAAAAACATCTTTCATGAATGCATGTAATGTCCAAGTGCAACCGCCATTTTATATATTCTTATCACAATAGTAAATATTAAAAGATCAATTCATGTTATAAAAACTGGATCTGAAACACAGATTATGTATATTCCAGTGACACGAAGAAATACTGAAGTCGAATCCCATTACGTATGATAACTTATCAAACTGTATAAAACCTACAAAACAAAAAACAACAACAACAACAACAAAACACTTTTATCTTTTGGGAAATAGCTCCACTGAACGTAACTATAATAAACAGTTATAGGTTATTAGGTCATTGAAATTTCACCAAGATTAAGGATTTTTTATGAATAACTAATGAGCTATGCTTGTAAGACTTTCAATATTCTACACTATATCTTGACCAAATTCAAATCTTTAAAGCATTAATGATAAATGCTCAATAACCTAAAGAAATTATATCTACATAACAAAACCTTAGAAAAAGGATGAGTAAAGAACATTCTTAATCATAGGTAGTAGTGAACTGTATTCTTAGGAATTTAGATGCCCCGATCAACATTTGGAATAGAAACTTGAGATGGACTTATCCCACTACAGATGAATATCTATCTATCTATCTACACACACACACACACACACACACACGAACACACACACACACACACACACACGAACACACACACACACGAACACACACACACACACACACACGAACACACACACACACACGAATACAAACACACACACACACACACACATTCACTCACTCACAAACACACACACACGTACACACACAGACACACAGTGCTTCCATGCCACAAAGCTCGTAAATCAGTCGATCATGGCGAGGACGTCTGAGTAGCGCTCGTTTAAGGCCAGGGGGTCCAGCGATGTCAAGGTAAACATGATGGAACTCGTGACTGGAATGGAGGAAAACTGAAGGGGAGGTTTAGCGTGCCTCTGGTCCAAGCTTCTCTGGCACTCCTTGTTGATGATAGGCCAGACGACCTTGCTACCGATCCGTGGTAAGCGTCGAAGAACCGGCGTCGCAGGGTGGGCGGGATGTATGGGCGTGGATAGGCCAAGGAGACATCGCAGAGGAAGGGACGTCTTCGAAGTCGGGGATCCAGCCGGAGCGAGGTCTTTCCCGTCGCTGTCCCTGGCAGCATTCCACTGCGCCATTGGAAGTGTTGATTCCAGTCAAGATTATTCTGAATAGGGTGTCCGCAACCTGACTATCGGTTCCTTGGACATGTCTCACGTCGGTCGTCAGCTGTGACATGCAGTCGAGCTTTACATACATACATATATATATATCCAAATAGTGAATGAATTCTATAGTAGTTACTCCTGACAAACTAGGGGGTAGAGGATAGACGTAACTATTATTCAATACGTGTTTAAAATTAAAACGGCGAGTTATACCCGTCATTATTTCCTAATAAGGAAATATATGCTGAGCCTCGTCCAATAGGGCCAAATAAGATTGACTGAGCTAAGAAATACCCTACAGGAACGAGAATAATATATTCTACAGAGGATTGGGTACCCTTTTTAGGCTGTGCGGGTTAATACTTTGCTGGATGGGAATCAACGCTTATCAAGCCGAACATCTCGCAGTAAAACTTATTTTAACAATGAATTCACATAACTTATAAAGGCAAGGCTTCAAAGTTGGTAATTCGAACACTAGCCTAAATTTCGGCAAGATGCATGTGAGAACCAGTTACTAGTTGTGGGCTCAGCGTGTCAAGCCGTTAGTCGGTTCAAATATTAACTCCAAAATGTATGTTATGCTTGTAAAATTGGAAAGAGAGCATTTTAGTAAAAGTATAAAATTAAAGCTTAGGAGCTTCCCAAAAATAATACGTATTTGTAACTCACTCATAAAGATCACTTGACAATACCAGATTTTGTAATTTTTACTGATGACTCGCGGTTAAAAATAAGTAAGAGAGTACATTCCAACTTTCAACAAATCCTACGGTAAAAAAACCCACTAAAACTCCCCTTGGACACCCGTGGTTTTTATATAAAAAAACAATATATATAATGTCAGAAAAAAAACAAACAAACACAAAAACGCAATATATCCCTAAAATAAAATTTCTGTTCATTCAGGTTAGAACTACAGTTAGAATGTTAATTTGCTAAAAAGATGTCCTTTAATACCAATTGTAACTTTGAGGGAGACGGATGACATGTTATGCAAAATCCTTTGCCTTAAAAATGCGACTTTCAGCAAAAGGTGGGCATTAAACAAGAAGGCATGGATCTCCGGCCCATACAAGAATTCAATT